>BMAV01026052.1:855218-883676 GCA_019973955.1 Trichonephila inaurata madagascariensis | reverse complement strand
TACATATGTAAAATTTCGTTTCATTTTGACGACTCCTTCTTGGTGCGCTAATTTTTTTGTCCATGAGTGTAATTATATTTCATTCATACGAAAAATTTATTATATATTTTTTAATCATATTTAAATTGTGTTTTCTTTATACATGTTAGTGATAATCAATCTCTTTAGAGACTGGATATAAAGGACATCAGACGATGGCAGTAATTGTGTCTAAAATTTCGATATAGATAAAAATATTTACTTAAAAAAATATGAATGACAACATTGAAAAAATTACTTGTATTATTTTAATTTGCACACGTCGCCTATTATATAGCTTCACTTGAAAATTATTCGCTTTCTAAACCTAAAAATTTTTCATATATTCACAATCAAAATTCATATTATATAATTTACACAGCAGTTTAAAAAAAATTAGGCCCCAAAAATATTAACTTGCCTTTTGTAAATATAACTTTATGTGACATTTGTATCTCACGTTTGTACAAAATAAGAACTTTAATTGGATATATGATTGTTAGAGATACATATTACAAATTACACATGTGTTTTAAGACTTTAAATATTAAATTTTATAAAAAGTTTAGTAAATTTTCACTCCTTGGAAAAAATGAATTTAATTTAAGAATTGCAGCTTGTTTTGTAAGCTCCTTTCTGTCGAAAAATTCGAATAAAGCTGGAACGCCACTTCCCTTATAAGAGGGCGATTTCTGACTTTTACGAGGAACAACTCCACGTTGAAAGTATAAAAAGCCTTTGCCGCTTTAAATGAACTTGTGGCAATCAATAACTTGCACACATTAAAAAAAAATGGCTATTCAAAAACGACTACGACAGATGTAAGCGTTTCATCTAGGAAGCCTGTCAAGATTGAAAATGAGGTTTCCGAGGATTAGAAAAAGGTTATCTCCAGATAAGGACGTGTACATTGGAGGACATGTACCATTCACATGTTGCTGCTTACCCGTCTAGCCAACTGGTAGTGTAGCTAGTATACGGCGCAATCGATACATTTATCGCCTATGGCAGCCCTTCAAATAGATGCGAAGATACACTAATTAAAGATTGTGTTCGTTACTACTTCAGCTATTTTGATCCAGCTGTCAGCTATTCATGTAGTATTAGTGATTTCTTTATAAGTTTAATTTTCTTTTAGGTCTGATAAATTTTTTTCAAACAAGTTCCGAGTTTAGTGGATTTAGATGCAGCAAGGTTTTTGCGACTCGCATTCTCTAAATAGACGCGAGTGAAAAGCGTAGCTTCCACAACATATTTTTAGTAATTCTACTAGTGAGGAGAGTTTGGTTTTTGCAAGCCTCACAACAGGGAGTACGAGTTGAATGAGTGTGAAGGGAGACAGGCGATTTTTCTGTTCAGAACCAACGTAGGCTATACTCTCGATTGTTTGCTCGTTCAATTAGGTACCGCACATATTACCTCCGTGTGAAAGGCGCCTACTTCCAAAAGTTGAAATTAGCAGTGGAACAGTATAAGCGTCTAATAATGGATCCGGAAAGAAATATTTCTTAATCGAGTTGTCAACGACTCTGTAAGGCGTATGTCTGTGAGAAGGCTGGTAAGTAGTTTAAATCACATGCCTAATTAGCATATGATTTAAATGCATAATTAGAAAAGGAATATTCCTAAGATTCATATAAATTAATACATTTTTGCAGATATTACTGAAAACCGATAAGGAAAATATAAAATACCTTTTTTCATGAATACATAATCAGAATTACAAATCAATTCCGATGAAAAAGTACTTTCCTTAAAGTTTAACCCTTTTAAATATTTCCTTTAAAAAAAATTGGACTGTCAAGAAAAGAAAATGAAGGATTTCTAAATTCGAGACAACATATTAGGAACAAAACTATTAAAAAAATTTAAAAATATTGAAATTTAGTTTTAAAACATAAGATATATAATCCTAAGTTAAAAAAAAGAAACGAGCCTTACAGTAGTCGCATATGATGTGTAACATCCAACATGTTATCGTGGTAAATACGCAATAGTAACTTAAATCCTGAAAAAATAAATCAAGTATGATTAGAAATAATTTTCTATCGAATAATTATATCTTTAATGAAAATTTTATTTATTTAACATAAGGCGTAGAGTAATTTTTTATCAAAAATATTTATTTTTGTTCAATTTGGGGAGGAGTGGATACAATAGACTTGAAAATAAGCAAACAGGGATTTCGGTGGCCATATAAATTTCTGCGAATCAAACGGTTTAAAAAATTAAAGATTTCCTGCATTTTGTTCTTTTACCATATACCGAAGATGTGTGTGTGTGGTTCTGCTCTTTTAAAAACAAACCATCACTCGTTTCCCATGATTTTGAGTGTGATTGAATTGAGTGAGATTAAATTGAGTTTTGAATTGAGCATGATTGGAAATAATTTTCTATCGAATAATTATATCTTTAATGAAAATTTTATTTAGAAGTAATGCAATTTTTAATCAAAAGTATTTATTCTTGTTCAATTTGGGGAAGAATGGATACAATAGGCTTATGATAAGTAAAATATGACACATATATTTGTGATTTCAAAGTATTTAAAAACCGTTGAAAAACAGCGTCAATAACAGTATCACTGTTAGTTGTCGAAATATTTCGATTTGTATTCATTTCGAGCTTTAGTTAATCAGTCAAAAAAGCTATGAGCGGCTCAACTTCTGGCAAACTGAAATCACCACTCAAAATTATGGGAAGCGAATGGTAGTTTGTTTTTAAAAGAGCAGAATCACATCTTCTCTTCGGTATATGGTAAAAGTACAAAATGCAAGAAATCTTTAACTTTTTGAACCGTTTGATTTGGAGAAACGTATACAGCCACCGAAATCACTGTTTGTCCATTTTCAAATATATATTCTGCCGCACATATGTCCCCAATATCTTGACTAGCAATACCCAGTTCACTTGTTTGACGATAAATAATGTCCATGTGAGGAGTCACAACATATGAGTTCTTCTGTTTGCTATTGACAGCGACAGGAATTAACCTCAAAGTATGAAAAAGAAATACGCACTAAAATATTTATTCGAATAATTCCATATTACTTGTATATTCTTAAGAATGTTGAACTTTTTCAGACACTTAACAGTAAATATAATTATTAATATAGTTTACACATATAAAATAACCTCAGATTTCTTACACTACGAGTCCTGAGACTTTGACAATTGAGCGTAAGTTTATCCTAAATAAGAATTCGAATCTTTTAAAATGCTAACTTTAACAATATAAAAAAACAACTACCTACTAGAGTTGGACCCTATACAAGAGTAGTGAAGAGACACTATCATGCAAGTTGGACCTCGAAGCGAGGGTAGCGAAGAGACCCATCACGCACGCTCATTGGTCAAATCAAATACCTCGCGCGTACATCACTTCCTGTTACTCACATTCGCCCCTTTCGACGAAATCACTCCAACTAAATTCGGCAATCGAGAGGAAAGAACATCAATAATACAAGATTCATTTCTTATATGAAATTGTTGAAATGTTTGTATGTTAATTAAAAATGTTGAAAATATAATTCTCATATATTCCGATCTTATAATACATTTTGCTTTTCTGTAAAGCAAATCGACTTAGATGTATAAATTTATTGAATAGCAGTAAAAAAACGATCACCCTTATTGCGACCGCAATTTTCATCGAAGCTAAACAAAAACAAAATTTATAAAAATACTAATCGCGCAGAGTGGTAACTAAATTTTGACATAAATAAATTAACTTACTTGACATATTGTAAATTATAACTTCTGTAAAAATAATTTTTCCATTAAGGAATCCGGTTTTTTTTGCTTAAAATGTGTTTCTCTTTAAAAAAAGAAATGGTGAAAATTTCAAATTCCGTCTGCAAGTACTGATCATTAAAACTTACACTTCAAAGCAAAAGGGCTAATGACACAGGATCTACAATTCTGAACCATGGACGCACATGTTGGCATTTTGTTCTAAGCTTCCACACCAAACTAACTTAAAGACTCTGACCCCGGACGATTTAAAATGCATTAGCCCCTCTAAAGGTTGGTTTTCGGTAGCACAAGGACAAGAACCTACAACTCATTCAAAACAATGTCAGTTACAATTCGTGATCATGACCTGTCAACTAGCTGTAGGGATCCAAGTAATAGAAGATTTAAAAAAAAAGCGCTTTCTAAGGCTTAAAGTGTGTGTAAAATCATGGATGTCCTAAAGCATGGGCCAACTGGGCAAGGGCCTCGGTTTCAAAGGGGGTGCTCGTCTTAGCCTTAATGAGATCACGATTCGAATAATCTACATGATCAAATGTTATTTCAGGTTGTGTTCACTGAAAAACCCTGAATTGCGGACGATATGACAACTGGCTACATGTGATGACCGCCGTCCATGTCTAGACCTATCACCATACACCATCATTACTCATTCGGTCAAAAGGCGGAAATCTGTCCAGCCGGTTTGCGCGAATGTTAGTTATGCACATTTGTTTCGAGTTATTATTTAAACAAGTTTTTGACAACGTATGCTTTGTTATGTCTACTTTTAAGGATTTTAGGCAGGGCCTACATTTGTGCAGGGTCACAGGCAGTGGCGAAACGTGCGCCTCGCATCGTGTGGGTGCAGGGGACAAGATTCTACGGCCCAAAGTCTGATTTTGCAGGGGGCCCTAATATTCTCCATTACGCCACTGGGCCTCAAGAAGTTTTATGACATCCCTGTCTAAAACATTAAAAGATTTCTAATAAACTCAACAATAAATAAATTTTCAATTCTGAAAACAAAAACATTGAATAAAGTAAAATAACAAAAATATATAATTACGAAAAATATAGATAGTTAAACGTAAAGTGAACAGTAACATATCTGAATTTTTACAAACTTGGATTGCTCAAGTTATGAATCCCTTGAAAAACCAAAATTTGATATTAATTTTTTCAATACTTAAAAAACTATTCAAGGTCAAATCTTAATCAGATGTTGCAGAGTAAGAAACAGTATAATACTTTTTGTATCTTAATTATTAGTCCAATCATCAAGCAGTTCCAAGAATTGAGAGAAAAAAAAACAATTTTAGGAATTTTTTGCATGTAACTATAATACATGGCTCTATAGCAAGGGTGTCAAACTCAAAGGCTAACTTGATCCAAACAAACAAGGTTTAACTTTAAGTGAACTGCAAAAAAATCTATATTTATACAAACATAGATTTATTTCAAATAATACATTATATTAAACTTATGCAAAAGAACAAGAAAAATTTAAAGTTTACATCTTGACATCTCTTTGCTATTTTATTTACTATTACGGGAGAATGTTTTTATTTCGTTATGTAGTATTTTGCACCGATATATTGGCCGGGCTGCAAAAATGTTCGATGCGGGACGTGAGTTTGACACCTCAGCTGTAGAGTTTTTTGAATATCTCCAAAACTAAGGCTTGATTCAAATGAAATTTGGAACATAATCTATTGAGAGTATTCTTTACCTAATTTTGCAAAATAAATTCCACCTTTTTAGAAGTTAATTACACTTATTAATTAATCTATTAACATCAGAATTTAGTTGCCTTTGAATCACTGATACCACTTTTGTGCAGCGGCAATTAAAACTGCAAAAGTCATTAAAGTAAACAAGTAAAAAATTGGGGTGAAAAAAAAGGCCCAATTATATCCTAACATTTACCATGTTGAGAACCAAATCTAATTAATTTATTCTAAAGACAGTAGATCTATAGATAAGCTGCAATAATGAATAAAAAAACTGTTTAAAAAACAAAGAAATGGAAACATGGTAGAACTTAAGATTGTAAAAATATCCACAAATTTACTTCAACAGTACATCAATAGAATATATACTGAATACAGTGTTATAAATATCAATTTCCTTACACAATATTTCACACACACACACATATATATTGCACTACACATCACAAAAACCTACATTTTTATACAGGGGGTGTACAGATTATGCATATAAAAAAGCTAATGCCTCTAAGAACAACACAATACTCCCTTCTGCATTCATTAAAACAGATTTAACAAAAATAATTGAAGTAACTTTAAATATATTGACATTAACTCATTTTGTTCTGTTTACCTTTTCTTTTGAAATCATTTCTTAATAACTAACAAACAATGAAATAAGTTTTGATACACATTTCATCTAATCAAAGAAAATGAATATGTGACACAACTAAATACTATTACATAATGTGAACATTTTCAAAGCCATAGAACAATATGCAGTTAAGAATAAACAATTATCAGCCACAGATATGCAAGAGTTGAAATTTAATTGAATCCCATCAGAATATCATGATAGCTATTTCATTCCATTAGATTCTAATTTATTTTTGGAGGTGCCATATTACATCCTTAAATTTAACTACCAAACAATTCATCAGACATATTCAAACAAAATATGAAGAAAAATAAATGATTTTGAGATAGAAAGTTAAATCCTTAAGAATTGTTAGTATAGAATTTTATATGTTCACACCCACATAGCTCAACTGTTTTTGAAACAACAAAAAAGACATGGTTAACAGAAATGTAGGATATTGCCAGTATTTGGTAGTTGTTATCATTTATAAAAATGTCTCCTTTGAGTAAAAAAATACTTAAAATGTGGGTAGAAATTTTACATAGTTAAAATAATCAGTTACTTCAAGTATATTTAGAAACTTAAAGCATATCAAGATAACTTTATTTTGTTTAGAGTATTTTTTTTTATTAACTCTTAAAACTTTAAATTCCGCAAATTATAACTTTAACAGCATTTAATTTCACAAATTAGGTCTTTGATAAGTGGTAATAATGCAAGAAGGATGTTCATGGAATGCTACATTAAAATAAAATACTACTAGTGTTGAGAAACACTTTCTCGAAATTACATGACTGTCTGTAAATTAACATATCAAACAAATGAATAACAAATATATAATTTTATCAGAAAAATATTAACATATATTCTTATATCACAATATATATGTGCAGAATATTGCTTGAGTCTTTAACACAAAAAAATTCCAAACACTAAATCTTTGGCTCTGCGCAACAACTTGGCAACATGCTTACACCTTGATCAAAGTTTCTATTCAAAAAGATACATGGATACTAACACTAAAATAATAAAATGTATGAGCAAATAACAAGCGACAATTAAAATTATGACATGAGAAAACAACTGTTTTAAATAACGAATAAAAACGTGATGATTCTTGTCAAAAATCTGTCATGAAGCAGCAATCTAAATTCAATTAAGTATGACAACAAACTGGTAAAGGAAACATGTCGCAAAATTCAAAGACTAGGGAACACATTTATATGATGCAATTTCTTTCCAAAACTTTACACATTGGGGTTCAAATAAATTTTAAAGGATTTACAAGAGGAAGCATCACAACAATCAAAGCACATTGGGCCATAAATTGAACTTCAAATATATTGAATTTTGTGTGTATGAAACGAAATTTACAGGAAGCTTTACTTTTCTGTCTCCATTTGGAAAAAAGATTGCAGCTGAGGGCCATTGATTGCTGTGTGAGGCTTATGGTGACCATGATCCATCAATTTCAAAATATGAGTACAGGTTCAGATGATTTAGAGGAATATTTGAGAATGAACCAACAAACATTTTCATTATGCTTCAAAGCAATGGGAATGGTTCCAAAGCAAGAAATTTGGATTCCATACAAATTAAAGACAAGACAAGGGAGATTTTCAAACCAGCAAACGGCCCCTCCAAAGTTAAAAATAGAACAATTTTTTTAGTGTGCGTTGAATTGTAACTGGTGATGAAAAGTATATTAATCATGACAATCTTAAGTATAAAAAAATCTGAGTAATTCAGGCCATATATCAACATCATTGGTTAAGCCAATTTTCCACGATCAAAGCTCATGCTCTGTATTTGGTGGAATCGGCTATGTGTAATATAAGCTACTAAAACCGAATGGAGTCATCATAAAATGTTGCTAAAGACAAGTAATGCATTTGAGTTAAGCATTAAAGGAGAAACAACTGGAACATGAGCAGATATTAGACAGTGATTCGGCTGCAAAACAATGCTTAATCACATGTTGCAGTGTGGTAGTTGAAAAGTACTTTGAAACACTTAATTGGGATATTTTACCCCGTCCATCATATTTTCCAGATATTGCTCCTTCAGACTACCACTTGTTTCAGTAAATCACTCATGGCCTGTCTAAGCAGCACTTTTGTTCTTACAAGGAATACAAAAATGTACTGCATCTAAACACCAATTGTTCATTCAACACAGTATTTGTAAACTACCAGAAACAGGAAAAAAAAATAGTGGCTAATGTTAAGACAATATTTTGAACAATCAACTGGTTACTATCTTTGCAAAATAAAGCCTCAATTTTCACAAAAGAAATCCTTAAAAATTACTTGCACACCCAATTCCAATAAAGCTATCACTAAAGGCAAATAAAGAGCACCTCCTTGTTGCAAAAGGGAATGTAAAGATACAAACATCTAAATTTTCTACTCGGATAATTACAAACACAATAGAAAATACAAGCAATACTCAAACAATAACATGGAACTTTAAGTTCTAAAAATAAACTTTGATCATTAAAATAAGTAAATTTTTTTAATAAAATGAGTATTTAATTTTCTTGAAACATTTAATCAATTGAAACATAGTACATTCTGAATGAAGACTTTGTGTGATCAGGTTCGTATAAATTCAATACAAATAATACAATACACTTAAAACTGAAAAAAAGAGAACTCTAGCAGTAATCACAATTAAGCAACTTAATTTTTGATATATATCTTAATTCAAGAATTAGAATTCATGATGTGAGCTACATAGCCATAAGATTCTCTTGTTATAGATATAGAAATTACTTCAGTATAAATTCTTTCTTTTTTATTATTTTATCATCTTCTAAAAATTGATTAATCAAAATAAAATTTAATATTAGAAAAAATTTTCCATTGCACACAAACACACACATATATATATATACAAATAATAATCATACATTCATATTTACATGTCGACTTTCGGTGGTTCCAGTTAAGGATGAATAGTCATTTATATGCGTCATTCAAAAAGACTCTCCAGATACATATCATGATTACCCGCTCGATTCTTTTCTCAAAATTTACATCTATTAAATAAGCTTGTTACAAGATATACATCAAAAAGCTGCATTCACCATTTAGGTAACATGAAATGATTAGATGAGGATAGATATGATGAGACATATTATTCAAGAAATCCTCAGTTTTCTAAAATACAGCAGATACATTAAAAACTTCTTTATTTATATAGGTCAAAAGTATCGATATAGTCTAGTACTAAACATTTATCATGTTATAGAAATTGAAAAACTGCTTTCAGTGAAAATTGAAAACGTTTAAATTAAATGAATTTCAATTCAAAACAGCTTTTGAAGACAATATATCACTTACACGATTATTGTTGTACGAGCATATTTTACAGCATTTATGTTCATAGAAAATGCAAAGTCGTTAATTCCAATATAATCCAACGTTGATATACTGTTAAAAGATTAAGGTATAAAATTGAGAAAGTGAATTAATTTAACACTAATGATACATCTAAAAATGCTTTGGCAGTAAATTTTACAGTAATTTTTCACTAAAATGCATTTAAAAACATTTATATAAGTCCAAATATCATTTCAAATATTCTGATAAGGTACCAAAAGGTTTTACTCAAATCTTACATTAAGGCATTTTTTGAGTGTGCATGTTTTTTTTTCTTTCGAGAAAACCTCCTAAATACGATTTATAAAAACAAATTTTATCAATATTAACATAAAGCTCATACTTAAGATTAGTTAGAATATTTAAAGAAATACACAATGAATTTTTTTGAAAAATCATTGATATGATGTGCATAACAAATGAAGAACAACAACAAAAAAACAACCTAAACTATTTGATAAATATAATAGATTAAGAACACTCACAAGAATGTCAATATTTAGAGAAATTTCATCTATGGTATAATTTAAAACAGCCATTTGAAAAAGCTATGTAATTAATTTTTCAAATTAATAGTTATACGTGCTCTAAAGACTTTAAAAAAATAGCTATAAATTTAAATTCGGATTTTCCATTACATAGTTACTTTTAATTCAACGGTTTTATTTTTAACAATATATAAATTTCTTATCACATATTAATATTTACTTATGGTATTACAAATAACTTTAGTATCGCAATAATTCACACAATTTTATGTTTACATTTAATCAGTGCAATAGTTACATGACAAATATTCAGATTTGTATTTCCACAATAAAAAGCATTTGGCATATGATGATGCTCAGTTAAGCAATGCACATTAAAATAGACATTATCAACACACATTACAAACTTCACATTTTATACAAACATCTAGAAATGTAATAAAACACATTTACCAATCTAAATAAATAAGGTTTGTAAAAATATATGTCGATTTATAAATACTTCTCACAAACAAACATTAAACAGTATTTGATTCTCAAAATAAGTCATAAATTATCTAAAAAACTAAACTTATAAAAAAATAACAAATGTATGTAATCTTTTTTTGTACATAAATTATTAAAAAAAAAAATCATGACAAACACAAAACAACAATGCAAGAAACAATTTACAAATTTCATTTCCAAAACACTTCATTACTCTCAAGACTTAAAATCTGATGATGATGACTTAATTTGAGAATTTAAATGATTTTTGTTTAAAATGTAATTTGGCTGAAGGATGCTTCCATATCCACAAATTAACCAAAGCTCTGATACTTTAGTCCAATGAAGGTGCTCCTTTAGCAGCAACTAAATTCATAGCAATGAAAGATGAACATGGCATTTTGTTATGTGTACTCACTATTTACATTTATCAGAGATTCAGTCTGTTCATAATCAATGTCATGGACTCTGCATGGAGAAAAATAAAATTATTAGAAAATAGCATATAAATTGACAATAGATGTTAACTCAAGGTTTTAACTTAGATGTTATTGTTTAATTTATAAAAAGAATGCTATGTGCTAAAAATTGTAAGAATATAATTTAAACCAAAACCATGCAACTAAAAGGTATTTCACATAAATTAACAAACTACACACCTCTGTGACTTTTTGCAGAAATTGACTAGTTTCTTAACCACAAGCATAACAGGATCCCAGTTCTCATAATGAGTCAATAGCGCAACAGCAAAAAATGATACAAACATCGGAAGTGTTCCCAAGAAAAACTGCAAAGGGTAATCGACCTACATTGCAAGGAAGGAAAAAAAACCTTTTCAAACAAATATAATAAGAAAATAAACATCAGATATTTTAAATTCTTTTACACTTAGTAAAGAAATGTAATACATTTCGCTAAATACAAAAAGTCTCGATAAAAAGAGAGAAAATGCAAAAATAAACTGGAATTCTTTTCTGATATTCCATAAATATTATATAAATGCAGTAAGAGTACAAAGAAAGTATATTCCAAACAATATGTATAATTGAAAAAACAAACACCCTAATTGTATAAAATAAGTGCATTATTTTTTATTTGACTTTAAAAGATCATCTATCTCAGAATTAAATTTCAATTTTCAATGGCAGCATTAATGATTTTCAAAAAACTATCAAAAATAAAATTTAATTAAAAAAAATTAAATCTATTAGTTCTATTTAGAGTTCCTCTTTATGTAGCAGAGATATATTTTGTCTCAGATCGAAATTTATTAGCCATGTTTTTAGTTTTATGAGTTTAGATACTACATTTATATACTTTTTTTTTACAGAAACCCTGAATGGGGAAATTAGTGATTAAACTGAAAAACACCTAATTTTTCAGCTTCTTAGTCAAAGTTATTTGGAATTGCGTTAAAAAAAATTAGCAAATAAAAATAATGTTACTAAAACATAATTTAAGCAGTGATGCCTTTAAATACTCAACTGAACTCAGTGGCGCAACAGCCCATGAGGACTAAGGCCTACTGTGCCTCAGTTAATGTGACCTTGGGCGCTGGGGTGCATGCGCAGATGTTTCGGTCAAGTGGTCAGTCTGACGCGAAACACCCCAGTTGCCTTTAAATAAATACTTATAAAATGCATAAATAAAAAGACTCAATGACATAAATTAGGTGCACAAAGAATTAACATTAAATATTTCTATACTCCTATTAGAAAATCAGTCAAATTTTTTAAAAAATGTGGCAAAAATTTTATGGTACATTTTAGTAAATTTAAACATTTTTAAAATTTAAATGTTCCAAAGTTCAACATTTATAAATATGTGATTATTTTGACTGATTACTTGTATTACCATCCTTAGGAATAACATGAAAACTGTTATTTTAGAGAGAGGAGACTAATCTTGGAATTTTGAACAAAACAATCTCATATTACAAATGATAATTGTAAAAGTAAAGTAATAATAATAATAAAAAAATATCAACCAAACATAAAATATTCTATTTTTCCTTAAAATTTATTAATTATCAAAATAGGCAGAAAAAAAAAAAGAAATATTTGTATAATTTTTAAGTGGATGTTTTTTAAATATTTTAAAATTTTATAAGTTTTGATAAGTTTATAATCCAATACTGCTAAATACTTCTAATTAGTTACTTACTGCTTGACAGTTCTAAGAGGTTAGTAGATTTTACTTTTAAAGAGATTTAAGTTGAAGAATAAAAAAATTAATTCCTCCCTCACAGACTGGTACTGCATTACTTAAGCTTATTAACATAAAAAAGAATTATAATAGAAGGTAAAATGCAGCATCACACCACATTAAATACAATATAAGTTGCTAATATTAACTACAAATCACACTAGTTTTTTTACACATAACTTTTTTTAAAAAATAATTTAAATATGTATTATAAAAACAAAAATACCTTCTTCAGAAAAATGTCAAAGAATATAGTTAAAGGAATGGTTAATGAAACTGACAATGTGGCTATCAGTGATGATGTAAGGAAACACCCCCTTCAAAAATAAAAAATAAAATTAATACATAACCTAAGAAATATTAGAGAAATTCATCACAACAATAAGCATTGAAGTATGCATTATGCATATAAAAATGTAATACACTGAAAAAAAAATGAATCAGATTAACTACTAACACATATCTGTATGATTTCTGAACAACTTGATAGATTTGAATTACAAGGAGAATCATAAAAAAAATTTATTTATAGTACAAATTAGCTTCATGAAGGATTTACTATATTGTAATGGATTCTAATATGAGTTTTCTTCAAATATTTTACATTGTCTTAGTTTAGTATTAAAATGCACAAAATTTTCAATTAGCAATTTTTCCTTCATCCCCATTTATACAAAATCTCATTTTATACAAAGTCGAAAATTTTTCCTTTTAATGTATTGTCATATAATTACCGCCAGGGAAGAAATTCACAGAAAAAAATAACCTTATGAAATACTTGACACCTATTGAAAGATTCAATTAATTCTTTATTTATTAAAAATTTGCAAGACTTGCAAAGTTACATGGAAATTTATTTGTACCTTTTTTTTTTGTCAACATGGTATTAAGAAATTATCTGATTTATTAAAACCAGTTGTGATTTTTCTGTACCAAATGCGCATTTTATACAAGCATAATTTTATGCAATCAAAAATACAATGAAAAAGAAAAGTAAATTTTTTTGGCACAATTGCAAGAATTACAATTTTTCTACCAATAAGTTTTTACTTAAAACTTTTACATCAAGTTCTAAAACCTAATTTTCAAAAACCTTTTTTTACCCTACCAGTAAATACTACAAGCATACTGTAATCATTAAATAAATTAACCTACCATAACCACAGCAATTCTGAAAATACAGTGCCTATCAAGCCATTACATAATAGCAACAACCACTGGTGGTTAGATGGCCACTGGAATTCTTCTACTTTAGTATAATGTAGGAAAACAAAACCTGGCCAGAGGAATAGAAGATTGAACAGCCCAACAAATCCTATGGAAAAAAGCCAACTAAGAGATACATTTTTCATTTAAATATGGTAAATAAGAAAAAAAAATCAAATTTAACAATAGTTTTTTAAAAACATAACTTATTTTATTTGCTAAATATACAAAAAAAAATATTTTTAAACAAAGCAAATAATACTAAGCTTTTTTTCATACCAAAAAACATTGGAATATCTAACATTTCTTCATTGTCAACTTTGCGTCTAAGTAAAACAACATAAGCTGCGTAAAAGAATGCTCCAAGAATGGACCAAACAGCTCCAGGAGGAAAATAGTTCTGAACCCCTTTATCAGCATTAGAAATTATTGTGACACCAACAATACTAGAAGAAAAAAAAAAAGTAAAAACATTTAAGTGCAAATCGTATTTTATAAATGTAAAATTCCCTATACCTTTATCTTAAATGTGATGTATTTAATATACTTTGAAATTTTGATAATCACATAATTATTTGTAAAGATAAAATCAGATGTATAAAATGATACATTAATATCATTTCCCAAATAATATGTATCTATAAAAATAAAAAAAAAAGGTTCATCAGATGTCATTAAAAGAGACAAGAGTGGAAATTACACAAAAAGAATACAAAAACACATCCATTTAGTTTTCTTGTTAGATTTTTAAATATAAACTGCTTATGTAAAGAGAAAAACTATTTGAAATTCTTTCAATTTCTATAAACATTAATAGACACAAATTGAATAAATAGATAAGTGGATAATTTGCTCAATTCAGAGAATATTTATCCTAAATTGTCCAACACAGTTTGAACACCTTTGTCTAAGTGGATATCAAATTTCTACCTTTTTCTAAAATTGCTTTTTAAATGTGTATGGGGTAGAAACAGCAGTGTTGCTGATACTGTTATTCAGATAAGTGAAAACATTAATATTGGAAAGATACTTATAGGTCTCAGCCGGATATTTTTAAAAAGCGATTAGGCAAATTAACAAACGAGTGTTAATGTTAGGAACCTTAAAATAAGTACTTAGTCACAATTTAATTCATACTCTATCAATTATCAAATATGTAAAAGTGACAAATAATCATATTGAATAGGAGGATTAACAAATAAGATAGTCATTTTAAGTCAATACTTGGAGCTGAAAATATAAATATATAACAGTTATTGATCACAGCAATAGTTCATTACAAAAATGAAAGAAAAACTGTAAGAAAATTCATCTTTATAGACATTTGGATGGAATGTTTCAATACATTTCAATGAAATTACATAGAAAATGTTTGTTCTGAAAATACTACAATTTCTTTTTCCAAGAGTCACGTAAAATTTGATTAGGATTTAAAATTAAGATAAATAGAAAACTTATGCCTAGAAAATGTAAGAACATACAGTCTCAAATATTCTTTATTACTAAAACTATGCACATATGGAAAAAAAAAAAAACCTTAAAAGCTTATTGGTTACTCAATATCAATATCTTAAATCATTGAAATAAAAAGTAAATTCAAAATAAAACTTACTAATGAAAATCAATAAATTATAAAAGAAAAAGTATATTAAATACGACTGTAATGAGAAAGTATCTATAAAATAAATGAGTCAAGTAACCATTGCTAATGGTTCATTTCAAGAGTAAAGAAGACATTCAAATTAATTTTAAAAGTGTGAAAGGGATTTATTTTAAAAAAGAAGCATATTGTTGAAGTTTTAAGATGATATAACAGAGCAAAAGAACAATCCAATAACTAAACATTTATCAATTAAACATTATTTTCGATATTAAAAACAACAAATGATGTAAAAATATTTTAAAATTGCACAGACAATTTTATAAATACATTGAGAAGAAAATTACTCATACAAAACTTCCATTTAATAACTTAAGAAAAACTCATATACTAAGGTAAATTTACAGACAGGGAATTAGTACCATACAAGGCAGTAATAACGTCACAATAAAGATGCTTTTTTCAAAAAAATTACAGATAAACTACTCAACTATTAAAAAATATTTCAAAAAATTATTAAACGCTAGCTGGTATACCCGTTCTTCGCATGGGTCAACTGAAAAATTAAACAATACAGATTGAAGGATAAAGAAAATTTTAATGAGTTAATTTTTTACCTGAATTGCAAATTAAACAAAAAAAAAAATTTTATTTTTATTTAATAAAAAAAAAAAAAAAAAAAAAAAAAAAAGCATGTTTGTTAAATTTTAAGTCTGTAGATCTAAAAGCTGATAAAAGGGATTTTTTTAAAATTTTATATATTTATAACTCCCTGTAACTTTCTTGTGGGTCGATTTTTGAAAACCCCTTCCTAAAATGATCTCTGATCAGCAAAAGTAACACATCGTTACAAATTTTGCATAATGAATGCTTAAAATAGTGCAAATAATTTATATCTGAAAGTGTAATACATTAAAATAAATATAACAGAAAGTAATATTAAGTTAAAATTGTAACATTTGCAAGCAACGCCCTTTCTTAAATTATAATGTTGATTCAATGAAAATCATAGCAAAATGTTGGCAATAAAGTCAAGTTGGCAGTTGTCTAGCTATTTTCATAGCCTGAGCTTTCTTTGGGAAAGATTAGACTTATGCTTTCATGGCATAATTCTTAGTAGGTACTTTTTCTACACTTCCAAAAAATAGAGTGGTCGTCAAGGTATCGGATCGTGGCTGGCCTTGCCATGAATTCGAGCCCAATACCACTAAAGCGATGCAAGTTAATCCTTTATCTACCGCATTATGATTTACTGCACTTTTTTTCATGCAATATTTTTTTTATCACTACATTGAAAATTAAGGAATATACATAAAAAAACCCCTCAACTTTGCAAAATTTAATCCGTTAGAGCTAATTAATTAATTAAAGATATTCCACTGTAAAAATAAATTATATACATTGTTCACTTAAAATAAAGAGTCAAATCGTTTTCTAAGGTACTCATTAAAATACAAAAGAAATAAGACATTAACTATTTTTTGGGGAGAAAAATAATAATTGCAATCAGCTGAAAACGCAATTTCAGCTATAAAACTATTCGCCTTCCCAGCTAAAATACTCATCATAGAACCCGTGCTGCCATATATCTTGGAAGAGTGGATTTCAAAGAAAATTCCTGCCAAGTATTGTCCGAATATTTGTAAAATTGGTTATCTGATGTTATTTTAAAGTGAGTGGTACCTATAAGTACTTTCGGTAGATAAAGGGTTAAATATGTCGAGAGCTCAAATGTCCTCCCGTTGGTGTAATATGGTAGTTAGGTGAGGAGGGTGCCAGCTCAGGTGTCATCCACGTCACTTGACCACGGTTCAAAATTACGTGGTCCGTCGTCAAAAGCCCTCGTGTAGCTGAACAGTGCCACGTTAATATTCACTCACTCCAAAAAATACAGTACAGCAGTTATTATTTTTATACTTAAAAAATGCAATATCTGCCTTGATGGCGAGAATTCCTTGTTGGCAACTGTTTAACCTTTTTTTTGTAATCAGTTCAAAAAGAGTAGCGATCTCATGTGGTTGGGATCTGTTTTGCTTATTATATAAAAATTGTTAAATTTACAGTCTGCTTAATTATTTTAGTCAACATTTGGTCTGTCAAACCAGAGTTTTATAACCTTTGAATTTAATATTGTTAGAATAATAATAGCAGTATGTCTAAAGAAACATTAGTAGTTTTGAACAGAAAACATGGAGCTATAAAAGCTCAGATAACAAGAATTAAGGACTTTATCAACAATCCGGATGAAAAGGATAAAATACATTTGGAACCCCTTGAATCCGAAACCCTGGATTAAGAAGATGATTGCGAAGATATCCAGGTAAGAATTAAAAATATTATTTCAAACATTGATTTGAAGAATAATGCTGTTACATCTTGTGAAAATAGCTTTAAGAACATTAAATTACCAGAGATATTCAATTACCACGATTTAATGGTTCTTACCAATGAGTGGTTGAATTTTAAAGAACGATTTGTTTCTTTAAATTGATTCTAACTATAATTTAACTGATTCTCAAAAGTTGTATTATTTAAAATCTACACTCACTGGAATTGCTAAAGATGTTATTACGATTGATGATTCATATACTTCACTATTTGAATGCTTGAAAAAGATATTTGAGAATAAAAAATTGATTATAAATAGTGATTTCAGTGAAATATTGAAATTGGAAAAATTTATTCATGGATCAGCTAAAAATTTAATAGATTGTTGTCAGAAACATTTAAGAGGATTAAAAATGATTGGATTAGAATTAGATGACTTTTCGAAAGTTCTATTGATAAATTTAATTTTAAGAAAACTATATAAGAAAACAAGAAAAAAATTATGAGCTCAATTTAGACTCTACCGAACTGCCTAAACGGGATGATTTTATGGATCTTTTGTTAAAACGTTAATTCTAGAAAATATTCAAACTAATAATGCAACAGCTATTCCATCAGAACAAAGTTACAACCCCACCCCACCCCCTTTCCTTGCTAAATTAGATCTGGCTAACTGTGTAATTTGTAAACAACAGCCTCACCCTGTACTTAGATGCAAAAAAAATTTAACGATTTGAGCATTAATGAGATTTAATTCAGTGAAAAAGAACAATCGGCGCTTCTCACAGAGTGGCTCTATGCAAAAGTTCCAGGAGTTGTCCTAGTTGTTCCAAGCGGCACAATTCACTTTTTTGTAGAAATTTCAAGAGAAATGTGGATAGCCAAAGGAGTTCAGGTAGCGAAACTCTGCCAAATATGGAACCAAAACCCACCCTTGCTTCAAATGTAAACAACAAATGTTTCCAACCGAAGCAGACCATTCCTTGTGTCGAATCGTTTGAAACTGAAAGGGGAAATTTGTGGGGCATTATAAGGGTCGTTCAACTGTGATGCTAAGCACTGCTTGATTTTATTGCTAAAACAGTCGCAGGGAAGTCTTTCCTCTACATGCACTATTAGATTCTGGGAGTCAAAGTAATTCGATCACAAGATGCTGCCTTTGCTTTGGGACTGAATTGTGAAAGAGTAAACACCTCTATTTCTGGTACTAACGGGACTTCTCAATTTATAAAAAACAAAGTGTCTACAGCAATTTCTAGTAAAAACAGACATTTTCAGAAATTAATGGAATTTCTTGTTGTACCAAAAATTACGGGTTTGACTCCAACAAATAAATGAGATATTAGTGGGATAAAAATTCCTAAGAATATTAAATTATCAGATGAGAATTTCTATTTACCTGGAAGAATCGATTTGCTTTTATCAAATCAGATTTTCTTTGAAATTCTAAATAATGGGAAAATAAAACTGGCAGATTAGAAGCTGATATTGCAAGATACGGTATTCGGTTATGTAGCTAGTGGTGTCATGTCACATAATTACACAAATAAGAGCTATTGTGGACTGGTTACTAATGCAAATGAGCTTAATAATAGTATCAAACGCTTTTAGAAAATTGAAAATTGTCCTGATTTCAAAATCCCTACAACGAGTAGAGAAGAACAATTCTGTGAATACTTTACGAGTACTTATAATAGAGATGAAACAGGTTGTTTTATCGTGAAAATGCCTTTGTCAAAGGATCCGAGCTGCTTGGGAGATTCGAAACAAACAGCATTACATAGACTTAATTCTTTGTAGAGAAGATTAGTTTAAGATCCAAAGATATTGGAATTATATAGAAATTTTATACATGAATATTTAGAAATGAGACATATGGAAGAAGTAGTAGAAGATGAGGATTCTGCTATTGTATATTATCTCCCTCATCATTGTGTGTACTGCCACAAAAGCAAAACAACTCCTTTACGTGCAGTTTTTAATGCATCCTCAGTTACTACTTCAGGGGAATCGCTAAATTCTTTACAATTGAATAGTGGTATTATATAAAGGGATCTCTCTTCAATTTTATTAAACTTTAAAGCTCACAAATTTATGGTAACAGCAGACATTTAAAAATGTTTAGGATGAATTTGATCAACAAATCCCAATGTGATTTATAATGCATTGCTTGGAAGGATAAAATTGACAGTTCTGTGAAAATTTTTAGATTAACTACAGTTACTTATGGCACCAAGAGTGCTCCATACCTTGCGACAAGATCAGTGAAACAGCTTGCCATAGATGACGGTGATAGATAACCATTAGATGCTGATGTTATAATGTCTGATGTTTATATGGATGATCTTCTCTCTTACTGGTGCAGACAATTTAGAATCTGGAAGAAAACTCCAAGTGCAACTCATTTCATTGCTAAAGGGTGCTGGAATGGAACTCCACAAGTGGTCAGCTAGTAATCCATTACTATTACCAGACTCAATGTGTCAAATTAAAAACCTCTCTTATTCTTCTTCAACTGAGACCAAGACCCTTGGACTCTTGTGGAAGCCACATCCAGATTCCTTTGCTTTAAAGGTTTTTCAAATGACCTCAAACTGTGACAATATCATAGCTACAAAGAAATCAGTAATTTTTACAATAGCAAGAATATTTGATCCACTTGGACTGATTGGACCTGTAATAACAAGGGCCAGAATCTTACTTCAGTCTTTGTGGCAGTTGAAATTTGATTGGAACGATCCATTGCCTTCGAACTTAGTTTCCTATTGGAAATCCTTCATAGATGCTTTGGAATCTATAAACTGCCTTCACATCCCATGTACTTGTCTACAAGATAAGACTATGAAAACAGAGTTGCATGGCTTCTCTGACTCGTCTGAAAAGGCTTATGGTGCTGCACTTTACCTACGATGCATTAATACAAGTGGACAAATTTCTGTTAGGCTCCTGTGCTCCAAATCAAAGGTAGCTCCACTGAAAAATATTACTATACTATGATTGGAACTTTGTGGCGCAGTACTTTTATCAAGGCTTCTTAAAAGAACCCTTGATGCCTTTTAAATTAATATGAGTCAAGTTTACCTTTGGACTGATTCCAGCATTGCAGTGGCTTGGATCAAAAAGCCACTTGCTCAACTTAAAACATTTGTGAGAAACCGGGTTAACATAATTTAGGAACTCACAGAAAGAGATTTTTAGAAACACGTGAATTCTGAAAATAACCCTGCTGACATCCTCTCAAGAGGTATTAGTCCAAATAAAATTCAACATTGTGAACTTTAGTGGTTTGGCCCACTTTTCTTACATTAGTATAAAGAACTGGAACTTTACGATATTACTGCCGTAGAAAATGATCTTTCCCTACAAGAATTGAAAGAAACTTCGGACATTCCTCTATGTGCCTTATTAAAGAACTTTGAGCCACTGGATATAATTAGTAATTGTTCATCCTTTACTAAGTTGCAAATAGTTGCCTGGTGTAAGCAATTTATTGAAAATGCAAGATATCCAATGAGCCAAACTATGGGACCTTTAAAGAGTAAACTATCAGAATCTTTGAAGTGTATCATAAAAAATATTCAAAAAACTTCATTTTCTAATGAAATTCAATATTTAAAAAAGGGAATTCCTCTTCCAAACTCATATAAATTGTTAAAAAACTTGCATCCCTTTTTAGATGATAGTGGATTACTTCGAGTTGGAGGATGGTTAAGAAACTCCCCCATTCCAAGAAATAATTCCCAGCAACCATAATTTTACTTATATATTGTTATTAATTATTTTCATATTCTCTATTTTCATACAGGTGCTGAAGCTACTATAGAAAATATTAGGAATAGTTTTTAGATACCATCCACAAGAAATGTAGTTAGAAAAATTCTTAGAACATGCATCACCTGTAGGAAGGTTAGTGCTAAAGTTTGGCAGCAATGGCTGATTTGCCAGCTACAAGAGTCACTGCTTGTAGAGTTTTCAGTCAGGTAGGTATTGTGTGTGTGATTATTGTGGACCCTTCCAGTTGAAAACTTTTTCTGGAAAATGCAGGCAGATTAGGAAAGTCTATGTCTGTGTTTTTATTTGTTTTACAGTTAAGGCTATCCATTTAGAAATAGTTAGCGATTTAACAACGGAAGCCTTTCATGCAGTTTTAAAACAGTTTGTGGTTAGAAGAGGGCGAACCATTGAGATCCTTAGTGATAACAGTTGGAACTTTGTTGGTGCAAATAATGAATTAAGAAAAATACTTAAAGCATTATTTAAGGGTAAGATGGAAGAAATAATGGATTTTTGTCCAAAGAACAAATGAAATGGAACTTCAACCCACCTTCCGAATCGCATTTTGGGGGTCTAATATAAAAAAGTCTAATATATAAAGTCTTTAAAATACCATTTGAAAAGAGTAATCGGCAATTCAATTTTAAGTCATGAAGAATTTCTAAAACTTGTAGTTCAAATTGAAGCAGTTCTTAATTCTCGACCAATTTGTCCTCTTTCTAATGATGCGAATGATGTTGAAACATTAACTCCTGCACATTTTCTAGCTGGATCATCATTGGATGCAGTACCTGATCCAGATTACACTAAGATTCACCACGAACAGATTAAGCGGATGGCAGTTGGTACAAAGGATGAACCAACATTTTTGGCACAAATGGTCTTCAGAATATTTAAATAAGACTGCAACAGAGACCCAAATGATGTAAGGGCAATGTAGGTTTGAAAGAAGGGGACTTAGTGTTAGTCAAACCTTCAGAGAATTCAGATTATATAAATGGCATTTGGCACGAATTTTAAAATTGCACCCTCGTAAGGATAATATAATCATAGTGACTTTAAAGGATAAACAGGGAATTTATAAAATACCAGTTACTAAAATTGCCAATTTACCATATGTAAATTGTATTTCTCATCATAATTGTATTTATAAATATTATTGTATCTTTATATATATATTATATTGAATTGTAATTGTTATTTCCATGTATTCTTACTGTATTGTTGTAACTTTTCGTGTAATATTTCTATAATGTAAACATGTTGAATGCCTTCATCATTGTAAGGCGAGGCAGGATGTTGGCGAGAATTCCTTGTATAGATTGCCCCAAGTCAACTGTTTTAACCTTTTTTTTATAATTAGTTCGAAAAGTGTAACGATCCCATATGGTTGGGATCCATTTTGCTTATTAAAAATTGTTAAATTTAGTCTGCTTAATTATTTTAGTCAACATGCCTTCAAAATTTAAATTATAGTGTTATAATTAACTACTAACCACAAACAAATTATGCAAATTTGTCCAAATGATGCAGTGTGAAAGACAAAGTTTATCTACTTTAAGTACCAGAAGCGATAAAAGTATTTATTTTGATATAAGGATAAATTTGTTACTACCAAATATGCATAATAAAATCACAAAAAAAAAACGTGCATAGAAATAAATTATTAATTTTTATAGCACGTATGGTTCACTATTTTGGCGATAATGGCTTACACATGAAAAAATTCAATAATAGCTATTCAAATAATGATAGATTTAAAACAACCTCTCCCTTCAAAATTTAAATTTTATTCTAAAATAAAAAAAATAGGGATTACACGGATCAAAGGAATAAATTAGAAGCGAACGCCTGGCGTAAACAAAACAAAAAGTGAAAGTTTTGCTTCACACATAAAAGATAGATATATGCTATCACAGGCTTTTTTGCAGCGCATGCCAGAATAGCTTGACCATGACAGAATTTTTTCCCACTTACTTGACAATTATCGTTATATTTTGGACACTTCACACAATATTTTTATAAATTATAGCCTATGTGTTATTCTGATGTATAAGCTATATTATTGTACAGTTTCATTAAAATCCATTTAGTTGTTTTTGCGTGAAAGAGAAACAAACATCCAAACAAACTTTCATGTTTATAATATTAGTAAGGATAAAAAAAATACAGGAAACAAAAAGACTCTAAAATATGGCTCCAATATTCTGAATCATAATAAGATTTAAGCATACAAGGAAATGATTGAATGAAACATATAATACTATTATGTTTAGCACACACACACTTTTATTTAATCACAATATGATCTGTGATTCAACAAAAATAGACTATGCTAAACGTAATAGTTTATTTCTCAAGCTTCAAACGGCCAGGTTGTTTATAAGTCTGCATTGACAAAAATCAATATGACCTTCAAGGTCAAGCAACTGTCTCAATTAAGATAAACTCTGGGAAAGTGACATCAATGATTTCCCAGACTATCCCAAAAGCAGTGCTGTATTGTCTTTTGTCTAGCAATGATGCATGACTGTTTATAGGTACACCTTTGTTCGAGCATGCGCAGTGGGCGCTGCCCGGCGGTGATTAAGTGTATTTAGCGAAACGAGGATTAGAGTTTCAGAGAGTGTGTGGGAGATCAGACGAGTGAGAGCGTGGAATTACGGTGCCCATCGCAAGTGTTCTGACATACGCCCCGAGCACAACCGAGAGAGAAAATAAAGGGTGTTGCGTCAACATTCTCATCTGGTTTCCTGAGAACAAAAACACATAGGGACCACTCCCCAACATTTGGTCCATTCAGCTGAGCCGGAGAAGTGAGCTATTCAAGGTGACGTGAGTAGTGGTCTCTTATGTGTTTTTATTATTATAAATTGAGGACTAAATTAATTTTAGAAAAATGTTTAAAAACTGCCGTAAGGAAGATCTTCGGATCGTAGCTCTTGAACTTGGTGAGACTGTTGCTGAAAAAGTAACTCTTGTTGAGTTAACTGAAATTATTAAAGAAAATAAATATTGTAAGGAGAACGTTGAATTAGGTAAGGAATTAATTCAACGTACGATCGAGGACCGTAAGAAGGCGGAGGAAGACCGTAAAAAAGAAGCGGAAAATAGGTTACGAGAAAAGGAGCTTGAGCTTGAGATTGCACATTTACATGTTGGAGTTAATTCAGATAACGAGAGAACAGGTGAGGTTTGTAACTCGCTGGATGCGTTGGTGAAAAGTGTTCGCATCCTAACGGTGAAGGTGCCTAATAGACCTGAAGGTTGGGCATTCTTTTTCGCTTCGTTAGAAAAAGCCTTTGTATCAAAAAATGTTCCCGAGAAATTTAAGTCGGAGATTTTATTAAATTTGTTGGGAGAAAAAGCTTCAAATGTGTTAACATATGTTAAAGATGACGAGCTTAACAATTATGAAAAACTAAAATCAATTATTCTAAGAGAATACGAGCCAAGTGCAAATCAATTCCTTGAACAATTTAAAAAAGCTACGCGTCATTCAAATGAAACATATATTCAATATACTTCTCGCTTAATTACAAATTGGCAGTATTACTTAAAATTAAGGAAGGTCTCTGATTTTGACAATTTAAACGATCTTATTGTGTCCGACAAAATTTTCAGTTCGCTTGAAAAAGAAGTAGCGTCACACATTTCCGTTCGAGCAGGAAATGATTGGTTTCACCCACTGGAGCTTGCCAAAGAAATAGACTTGTATAACACTTCTCGAGGAAAGAGCTTAAAACCTTTGCCGAATGTCCTTACTAGAAATAATCCAGTGAAAAACGCGTCAAGAGTATTTTTGAGTGAGGTTAAAGATTATAAATGTATTTGTTGCACTGAATCGCATCCATTATATAAGTGTGCAGTGTATTTAAAACTTCCAATAAATAAGAGAATTGATCTGATTAAAACTAACAACCTTTGCTTCAATTGCCTTTCTACATCTCATAGAGCGAAAAGACTGTAAATCGAGATTTGGTTGTTCTGAGTGTCAAAAGAGTCATCATAAAACGATTCATTATACAGAGCGAGCGCGAAACCAGGAAGTAAGAAATTCCACCTTTGAACCTCTAAACACATCAGCGCCAGTCTTCGAGCCGGGAGTAGAAATTCATAACTTACTAACCGCAACGAGTATAAACAGAAAAAAATGTGTTTTGCTAAGCTCAGCAATTTGTTATATAAAGTGTGAAAATGGTTTATTCCCAGTCAAAGCAATTCTAGACAGCGGGAGTACCTCGAACTTTTTAACTAGGAGCTTAAGTGATTTAATTGGATTGAAAAAATACAAAACTAATGTTTCGGTTTCTGGACTAAACAAATCAGTAATTCCGATTGACTCGCGCGTTTTAGTATCTATTAGCAATAAAGAAGGGAGTTATATTAAAACAGACTTTTTTTTGGTACCAACAATAACGGAAGATCTTGTTCCAAGAACGAAAATCGATTTTAATCTGAATAATATTCCCAATCTTAAATTAGCTGACAAAAACTTCAATATTCCAGAGCGCATGCAAATGCTATTAGGTGCAGAAGTATTCTATGAATTAATGTTACCCGGACAGTTCAAGATGGAGGGTTCAAATGTTATTTTTCAAAACACTGTTTTCGGATTTGTCGTTTCCGGGTCTACTTCTTCAGACGCGAAAGGAAAAGAACATTGTGGGTTTATTCAGGCTGAGGATAATCTAGAGCTTTCAATTAAGAAGTTTTGGGAAATCGAAAGCGTAGAAATCGATTCTATTAAAACCAGTGAATTAGATATTTGTGAAGACCATTTTAAAAACACTCATTCGAGAGATGACCAGGGAAGATATACGGTGGCAATGCCATTAAAGGAAGATCCATCATGTCTTGGTGAATCCAAACAAACTGCGATTCAGAGATTAAACTCTTTGTGGAAACAACTAAGTAGAGATAAAGAATATTTGTCCCTGTATGAGAAATTTTTACAGGAATATGAGGATTTGGGCCATATGAGGGAAATCAAGGCAGATGGGTCTGGAGTTGCATTTTACATGCCACACCATGGTGTTTATCACCCCGAAAAGTCTACAACTAAACTGAGAACTGTTTTTAATGCATCAAGTCCTTCAACGAGTGGGAAATCTCTAAATTCAATTCAATTTAATGGCGGACTGGTCCAAGAAGACCTCTTTTCCATTATGGTTTGCTTCCGAAAGCACAAGTATGCCTTTACTACAGATATAGAGAAAATGTTTCGCATGATAAACATACACCCAGAGCAAACGTGTTTGCAAAGAATTCTGTGGAAGAAGGGCATAGGAGAACCAATAAAAACATACGAGTTAACTACAGTAACCTACGGCACAGTTAGCGCACCTTATCTGGCCACGAGAACTTTGAAGCAGTTAGCGAAGGATGAAGCTAATAATTTTCCTTTGGCAGCTCCTGTGGTGCTGAATGACTGCTACATGGATGATATACTTTCGGGATCCGAGAGTATAGAAGAGGTAATCGAATTGCAGCACCAATTAATAGAAATGTTCAAGACCGCAGGGATGCATCTTCATAAGTGGTGTGGAAATTTACCCGAGATAACTTCAAATCTACAGGAGTATGCTTTCTTGGAGTCTGATGAGACTAAAGCACTAGGAATAATTTAGAATCCTAAGTTAGACTGTTTCCTTTTTAGAATAGAGCAACAGAGGCCAACTTCATTCACCAAAAGAATGGTTTTGTCTACTATTGCAAGAATCTTTGACCCTTTGGGTCTCCTCGGACCAATTATAACTTGGGCAAAGATATTTATGCAAAGATTGTGGTTGCTGGAATTGGGATGAAGTGATGAACTTCCTTTTAAAGAAGAAAAGGAGTGGCGTCGATTTATCGACTCTTTGGAAGCCGTGAATAACATCTCTATTGACAGATGTATTGTGATTCACAGAGCGGAGAGCATTGAGCTACATGCATTTAGCGACGCATCGGAAAAGGCGTATGGTTCATCCATTTATCTCAAGTCTATATCTGCCTTTGGAGAAGTTAAAGTGTGTCTCGTAACGAGTAAAAGCCGAGTGTCGCCTCTGAAGCAGATTTCCATTCCAAGACTTGAACTGTGTGGGGCAGTTCTTGCCGCTAAATTGATGAAGAAGGTGAAGGAGGCATTGAAGCTTCAGATTACAGCTGTGCATTTTTGGTCGGATTCGACTATTGTGATTTCATGGATACACCAAGAATCAAGAGAATTGAAGACGTTCGTGGCTAATCGAGTGTCTAATATTCATCAACTAAGTTCCCGTGACCAGTGGCATCACATTGCATCAGACCAGAATCCTGCGGATGTGCTATCTAGAGGACTACTTCCTGAGGAGCTTCGCGATGACTCTCTATGGTGGCATGGTCCTGAGCTTCTTCTACAGAGTGCTTATTCAACCACTGTCATTGCGGAACCAACCCAGAGAGATGACTTTGACTGCGAACTACGGGTGTCTGAGAGAACTCTGGAAACTTCATTGCTGAGTTCCAAGAACTTTGACTTTTTCAACCATCTTATGGACCTTTCTAATAATTATTTTAAAATAATACATATTGTTTCTTATATTTATAGATTTATTGACAATTGCAGATCCAAGGTGAAAAAGAGGGGACCTTTAACTACGAGTGAGGTAAATGATGCAGAAACCTGGCTTATTAAACAGGACCAGAGTGATATTAACTTAAGTGACCCGTCAGGTAATCTTAAATCTTTGAACATATTCCAGGATGATAAAGGAGTCCTAAGAGTTGGTGGAAGGCTGGAAAAAGCTTCCATACCCTACAGCCAAAAGCATCCAGCTATACTGGCTAAAAATTCTAAATTGAGTAAAATATATTTCATAACTTTACATAAGAAATTATTTCATGTTGGTCCACAAGGACTGCT
>BMAV01026052.1:834198-845218 GCA_019973955.1 Trichonephila inaurata madagascariensis | reverse complement strand
ATAGGTTTACCATATCTAGTGTATCAAAGTAGGGTTACCAAAATGGCACAATTATCGCCAACCCAAAATAATTCACGCCAAGGGTGTGGGCTCTCCTAGGACTGAACCATGAAAACGTATTGCTAACAGAACTTCAATTTCAATAGCAAAATAAGAAGACGTTTAAAACAATTAATTTATGAAACATGATTCTTGAGAAAGATGACATAATACTTCATGAGAAGACACTAGATAAAAAAATCATTTTTAGGGTGGTTTTAATCAATATAATACATCTAATACACTGTCTCTTTTAAATTTAGTAATATTAGAAGTCAATAAATAAAAAAAAGATATGTTTAAAATATAAATATAATAATTACTTAAAAACAAAGCAAAATAAAAATTAAACATTTTTGTGAAGATTAAATATTTTGCATCAATTAAAATATTGGGATTTAGAGCAATATGATTATTTTATAAATAAAACAATAGAAAAAAATGCATAGCAAATGAAACACTCCTCGCTTTCCTTAATCCAGTGGTTGGCAAACTTTTGAGAGAGAGCCAAGTTGTAAGGAAAACAAGAGAGAATTAAGGTATCAATGAGCTATTTATACAAAAAATTAGATACACATGCACAAGAGGGAAGCCTCCAGTAGTAGTTGTGATCAAGACTGTTGCGCTCCAATTAACATTTTATTTTATAATATTTAAATAAAACTTTACACAAAATAAGATTTTTCATTCATTTCAAAACAAAAAACTACCAGAGATATTTTTATTTCTGTGGTTCAATGCAAGGACAACTCATGTCAAAATATCCATATGTTGGAATTAAGATTCTAAGCAATATGAAAAAAATGTTCCTAGAAATAATCCTGTTAGAACTTTATAATAAAATTTCATGTTTACACTAATAATTAAAATTGACTTTGATTGTTCTTGCAAATAAAAGTCATTTCAATTCTGTTTTTACTAACCCTTAAACATGTTACAAAATAAAGAACATGTTTTTGTCACTTCTGTCAGGGTTTTGCTCAAATTTAAGAATGCTCCCTAACTTATGTTGAGAATAAGCAAACATAGTTGGAAAACACTTTGTCACCTTCACATGGCAGCATTTCCATTAATAGATTATACTTTTACTGCTTTAGAACTAATTTTAATATTTTAACTGATTCTTGTCACTTTGTCAATGAAGAACAAATTAGTACATAAATTTAAAACCAAGTCAAATGTGTAGTTACAGATGCAAATAAGGTACATCTTTTCAATAGAAAATTACAAAGAAAAGAGTAGAGAAAATCCTTTTTAGCAGATATTTTTTTAATAATTCATATAGCTAGAAGTTTGAAGAGCCGTAGCCGTATCTATACAATGGGTCACACGGGCATGGTTTGCCAACCCGTGCTCTAATCCAATGAAAAACTGTTTAAATGATGCCTAACAGGTTGAGGATTGTTTATCAAAATTTTAAGTTTTAGCTTAAAGATCTTTTTAAGCTTTGTGCACCTACAATTCTTTTTGTAATTCTTCGCTGCAATGATTGTAATGAAATATATCACATTATTTCTGAAAATATCCACATGAAATTAAAAGCATTGGATTAAAAACAAATGGTTCCATCATCCTAGCAGTCATTTTAGAAAAAGCTGTTTTATGTTTAAAAACAAACAAACTGGGGCAAAATAATTTTTAAAAACTTTATACTTAATACAAAGCAGTTAATAATAAAAATATTTAAAGCAGTAGGATGTTTCCAACAAAGAGAAAAAGAAGTTTTTAACAGTGAAATGAAAACAAAAAATTAATTTTACACACTTTTTAGGAATTAATTTTAAATTCATCAACTTGGCAAAAAATTAACTAAGACTGCCGAAATAATTTAAAAAGCCCTAAATTAAATAGAAAAAAGCATTTAAAAAATAAATTTACCTCACAAACATGAATTGTATTTAAATATTGTTTAATTACTAAGTTTTTTCAAAAAAAGTCAGGTATAAGTTGTTAAAAGGTATTTTTAGAATTTTCAGATCTCAGAATATTCAACATCTATCTGGATAACTGTAACACATATCACAGTATTACAAAACTGAACAAGTAATAGATAGATTCATAGTTAAAAAAAAAAAAAATTCATAATTAAAAGTAAAAAATCTGTTAAAAAAGTATAAGTCATAGATTTCACAAAATTACCAAATGTTAATAATAAAATTAGATTTCTTCATTTAATAAAATAATTATAAAAATATCATATATTAGAAACACATATAGCCTTGATTATTATTTTGACACATACCTCAGTTAATTCTGAAGAAGCTACCCAAATAACATCGACAATAAGCAAAACCAAGGTACCGCAAAGTAAGCGATGTGCAGTAAGTTTCGCCATTTGGTGAAAAGAATATCAGATGTCCGTTTAACAGTAATTTGGAAAAGGAAGCTTTAAGTTCCATTAGTGTAAAAATATGAAAACATTTTCTTGTAATTGAAGCAGAGTATCTGAAAGAAGTAATATATGAAAAAATGTAATTTTGTATTACGCAGGTTCATGGAAAAGCAAATAAGATTCAGAATTTTACATTCATCTTAATTAAGACTTCTTTTTTATTGGTTAATATCTACCTAAACTCAGTATATATTTCTTCATAAAGAAAAATGATCTGATATTAAAATATGCTTATTTCACAAGTGATTACATAGACCACTATATGAAAATATATAACTGATTTCTATTTAACACAATATGCTTTTTTACTTGTACCTCCATATTTTGTCACCCACATTTTTTTAATGCTAAATGGACTTTCAATGGAACAAATTAACTGTATATGTTTGCTAAAATTGGAATAACTTATATTATTGTAGTAACAATACACTTTTTGCTTTTTTAAAATCAGATGAAGACAGCCTTAAAGCCATCATGCTAAAATTACCAATACAAGTAAGAAAGTGTTCATTGAGTGAGTGAATGAATATTAAGGTCACACTGTTCAGCTATACGACGGACCTCATAATTTTGAACCAGAAAGTGTTCATTATCTATAGCCAGTGAATCTATTTCGAACATTTTATGATAATCATTCAATAAATCAACATTCTGAAAGGTAAAAAAAACTTTAATAAAGCAGAACACGTTATTCTTCAAATTAAGTACACTTTTTTCTAATAATATTACTGATAAAATAGGACAATAAGATTTACTTAGCATAATAAAATCTTAATACATAAACATCTCAAAATTTAGTTTGTTACAAAAATAAAAACTTTGTATGAACAACTGGAGAAAAGTAAAAATAACTTACATTCAATGTTTTTACAGCTATTGTAATATGCTAATTTTTTAAACAAGGGAATTTTGAAAAATAAAGTTCTTTAGAATCAGTCACACACATCTCATACATTATAGATTCATATATTTTAAAAATAAACCATAAAATAACTTTTTCAGGGAAATCTTAAAAAATACAATTTTCATTAATAAATATAATTCTATGAAAACTTATATCATGACAAATTTTATAAATAGAAAGAACAAGTTTAAAATATTTAAAAACACATGTAGTATATCTTTGGCTGGAAATGGTAGAGTCTAGTGCTAGAAATACCTTTTATAATCACTAAATATATTTAATTGAAGATACTTCAAAAAGTTATTTTAGTGTTTATTTTAGATACATTTCATGTAAAGGCTTGTCTGGTGAAGGTTAAAATTCATGGAATTTGAGAGAGAAAGGTTAAAATTTTCATTTGTATATCTCTCAAAAGGTAATGATTAAGTACCTTTTAAGGAATATGTCCAAGAAAGTAAATTAATTAGTAAGAAAATAATTACAATTCAAGATAATTAAATTAAGTTAAAATTTTTCACATCTTAAAATTCTATATCAGGGATGGCGAACCAATGGTACGCAACACAAAATTTTGGGCATGCCACCGATCAAAACAGTTTGCATTTTAGTTCAAAATAACAAAGTTCACTATGAAGTATTGCGAACAAACACAAGTGATCGGTTGCGTGGAGCACACTCATTTGTTATTACCTAGCCTTAGTTACGTCAGGGATATTAATTGCTAATGATTTCAAGTTTGTCTACACATAGCATAATCAATTTCATTGATACAACTGTATTTTAAAATTTATTTGTGTTATATTTACGATTTTATATGTTATATTTCCGTAATAAATTCTTCAATCAAGGAATTTTCAGCAAGATTTTCTTAGTTTCATGAATTCATGGAAATGCTCAAGTTTATTTTGTACCTTGATGTGACCTCATTTGATACACTGAACTTGTCCCAATTCAATTGGTTCGAAATTGAAGAATTTGAATCATAACTTATTGATTTTCAGTTTAGTTCAATATGGATTCAGAAATTCATTGAAACAAGGGAGTTGATTGTAACAGAAAGATAAGATATACAAGTAAAAGTGCCAATAACAAAATATTCAAAACCAGGAATTTGATTCCAGTCACATTTAGCTGCTTTCAGAAACTGGCTCATGCTATTTTAACCATATTTTCATCTACTTATGTCTGTTAGTAATTATTTTTAGACATGAATAACATAAAAGACTCGCTTAGGAGCCGTTTTGCAGATGACTCCAATTTACTAATCAATTGTCATTTTAAAACCCTATAGAAATTGAAACACTTAAAAAAGAAAAAAAAATTCAGCAAAATAACTGAATGATTACAAGCATGTAAACAAGAGTAATACATGCACACTGTTGTTCAACATATACCAATAATAAATTAGCTTCTTAAGGCTTTGTTTTACTCCCTAAATGAAAAATTGAATTTACAACATAATATATAATAGAACAAGTAGAACCCATGTTAATTTCCCTTTTCATTAATTTTAATGCATGTCTGAATAACATATTCTCATAATAATATGGTTCCAATACTTGGATCAAGTATCATTTTTCTATAATTTAGTTTAATATTATGTTTCACACAATTCAAAATTATCCAAAAAATCTTTAATATTCTGTAACTGTACCTATAATAGTATACTCACAACAAATGATTAAAAGCTTAAGATTTACCATGATGAAATGAAAGCAAAAAAACCAAGACTATTTTTAACACTAAGAGCTCAAAATAATGAAAGTATAATGCCAATTTCAGAAATAAGATAAATATTTTAATACACTATTATTACAAGATAATAAAATAAAAGCTAATTATAAAATTAACAATAAAATAATTCATTGACACTAATAATTATACAAATAGTATTTATAATGCAATACTTTTGGGACTCCAGAAAAACCTACTTAGATACATTTCTATATGATCAAATAAAATATTTTCATTTTTATATCCTTTTAGAGAGAAAAAAAAGAAACTTTAACTGATAACCAAATGTATGAATCATTCACATCCCAACAATTTAATAAAATTTAAAACCTTTTTTGAGAGAGATAGAAGGGGGGGGGGGGGAGAGGATTAGTCATTTTTCAAAAATCACAATAATACAACTGAATTTATGGAACATGAGTTTGAATACTCTACTGAACAATTCATTTAGTTTTTAATGTAATTTGTAGATTATAAATTAAAAGTTTATACATATATATACATACTTTAAATACTCTAGTAGAAAAAAAACAAATATTTTATAAAGCAGCACACATCAAACATTAAAATACACAAAAAAAATTTTCATACTTTATTAAGTAGATAAAAATTCACCACATTAGAAGTTTTTTTTCTTAATTTAAGTCAACTTTTCTAAAAACTTTTGTGTTTATCAATTAATACTCCTTATAACTGTATACTGTGGACATATACATACACCTCGCTCAGCGGGTGTCAGTGCTGGTTTATCCATTAGGTGCTTGGGGTGGGCACACAGGGGCCTGGATAAGCTGGACATGACCAGATTTCCTGGTTATAAATTTCAATCCTCCAGTGCCAAGGAGGCCGAAATGAGCTTAAATCAGCACTGACAGTAGTGTTAAATGCCCCAGGCATATACACTTGCCTCCGAAAGTCTGCGTACATGCGATCATCTTTCATATTCATGGAAAGATCGCTAGTTAAATGAAATCTTTCTGAAACAATATTTTTTATTGATTCCTCTAACATCTTAAATTCAAATAGTATAAGCAGCAATCACATGAATATTAAATAAAATTATACAAATATTTATAACTTGAGATCAACACAAATCGTGCACGCCAAAAGTCTACGTACACTGAAAAAAATCTTTACAATAATAGATTGTAACTAAAAATTAGTACTTTTTAAGCTATTTTGTTCTTTCTACAGGTCTCTCAACATATTTGGCAAAGATTTAACTAGCTTAGTTGTTTCATCTGTGGATATTTTGTTCCTTTCTTCTACTCTGACAGATTTGAGCATTTCCTTGGATGTTATTACATTCTCCCTGATTATTCACTAGAGTAAATCTAACAAATGCTATATTGTGCTTAGGTCTAGGGACTAGGTTGACTTTCGGAATTAGTTTGAGACATGTCAGATCAGCCATGGCTTCACAATGTGAGCCATTAGCTTGGTACCTTTGTGCCGCTGAAAGTAAAAATCATTATTCACCGCAAATTTCTCGGCATATGTCCTGATATTTTACTTCAATAAGTTCAAGTAACCAATTCTGTACATTGTTGATTCAATTAATTCCAGATTACCAGCTGAAAGGCTTCCAATGCACCTCTAAACATGTTCCTCCATGTTTGATAGTCGAAAAAGGATTTTCTTTCTTAAGATCTGTCCAGGAATTTTTGTAGACATATTTTTGTGCTTTTTGATGCTAAATTACAAAAACTACTTTCAATTGAATATATTACATTTTTCTAAAAAATATGTGTCCTATTTAGGTGCTTTTTGGCAAAGGTCATTCTCTTAGCTATGTTCATTTGAATGATGAATGGCTTCTTGAGTGCAACTCGAGCATGATAGTCATCTTTTTTCAGTTTTCTTCAAATTGTAATTAAAGTCACAATTTTTGCAATATCTCAGCAACACTTTCAGCTATTTGTGAAGCTTATAGTCTGGGATTTATTTTTATATAGAGCGTATTACAAAACAAGATTCTTGAGGTGACCCTGCAGAAGGGCGGCCAGACCTTGGCTTAGACGTTAAAATTTTTGTTGATTTGTAGTTTTATGAACATATTTTTATCAATGAATGTTATCTATTAACAGTTTCATCAATTGTTTTAAGAATTTCTCCCTTTTTCGAAGATCTATGATGATTTTTCTTTCAAAAATATATCAATCTCTATTCTGTTGCCTGTCCCGAAACCACAAAAGCTTTCAAATCTCAAGTCCTAAATAAATTGTAAAAAAAGCTTATAATTACTTAAAAACACGACTTAGTGCAATTATTTTACAATAAAAGGTCTTTAAAAGCTCTATTTTGTAAGTGTACGCAGACTTTCGGCATGGATGGTTTGTGATTATTTGGTGGTCGTTCTTGTTTTTTTTTCCTTATGGTGAATTTTGTTGCTGTTGTTTGAATAAGGAAATTTTGAAGGATTGCTGACAAGTATTTTGATTTTCTAAAGTGAGATTTTAATAGTAATTGTAACATAAACACGTAAGATGATTGCCTGTACGCAGACTTTCAGAGGTAAGTGTAAATACACTTTTTCAAAGTACAACTTCATACATTGCACTGCTATCAATAAAACTATTTCAAAGGTTTTGGAATACAATAAATTGGCTGTCACAGTGTTTACAAATTTACTTATTCCAGAGGATTTACTTACTTAAACCTTTTCTTTTCTACGAGCATATCACATAACTGTGTGCCCCTGCATGAAAAATGGTGACACTGGGAAGAGAATTATGTAACTGTTCTTTAGCAGTTCAGGGGTTAGTTAAAATATCCCATTACAATAAACAGGAACATAACCTAAAAATTATTATAACATGAAAACTAATATATAACTAGCAAATAAACCCATAATTTTAATCGACAGCTTTTCCTAATATATTCCCACAACTAATTCTGACAGGTGAGTGAGTATTAGCATCACACTATTTAGCTACCATATTGATTCTGATACTCAACTAAAATTAATTGAGAATATATAAAACAAATTTCCTACAATGGATTTTATATGTAAAAGAAAAAGACAAATTATTTGAATCAGATAATATATAATTAAAAATTTTTTTAATATTTCAACACAAAATTTTTTAAAAGCACATTTTACATATTTTATCCATTTATATTATAATTATTAATGTGGCAAAAAACACTTCAGTTGAGAGGTAAATTTTAAATATATTACAATACATTTTTTAAAATTGTGCTAAGATACACAAGGATAAATATACATTTTCATGCTCATTCACATTCTTCAAACTGAATTTTCAAATAATAAGTCGGAAATAATTTTCCAACTACGTGATTTTTAGTTTTTTTAAAAATATTATTTTGAAAACTGTTTCATAATATGTTGAAAACAGTAATGAATTTTTTTTCTTAAATGATCCAAATATGATAATATAATTCAGTTAAAAAATATCGCTTAGTAGTTTTCACCTGACCAAATCAAATTGCAACAGTTGATAAAAACATAACAATATTTTAAGATCAACAGCATTAAAAAGGGTAACAAATCGTTTGTAATCAGCCGTAATATTAATTAGAAAGGTGAATCTTTCAACATAATTACTAATTAATATATTATATGTTTAAATAATATTTCCTTATGTCTTTTTGAAGTACCAAAAGAAAGTAATCAATTCGATGACTAAATTTCGGCGTAACACACCCAGCCATTCACAAAAACATACCACATAAAGAAAAAATGGAAGTGAAAGAAAAGCTTCATAAAGTAGGTTGCAAATAATCATTAGAAAATATATATATGTACTTACAAACTTTAAATTTTTAATTATGACAACACAAATCAAAACAATAATCCTCTGTCATATGTGCAGAAATATTTTAAACATTAGTCTGCAAAAGTAATAACATTCGTCTTCTTAATGATTTCAGGGCTCTCATGTAGCAATGTGTCTTTACTTATTTATTTTTATTTTAAGCTTAATTAAACTGAAAAAAAACTCCAGTTTTGAAAAAAAGTTAAAAATATATTCATAAATATTCCGTAACTGTTCGTTTAAACGTTCTAACAGCTGTTATTTTGTCTAATAGGTTATTAGGGACATCTTTATCACATGATATTCATTACACATTTATAAGATCATTCAGTGGAATGGTATACATTTTAACGTGCGAAACTTGTTTCAAAAATATCTCCTCGAATCAAAACTTATGTGATCTTATCATTCATGCTTATGGCAAACGACAAAAAAGAAAGAAAATTTTATGACGTTATTTGCGGTTGTATTTTTACTAACATGCACACAATAGAGTATACACATATATTTTTCACTTGAAAATAATTTAGTGTGAAGACTAAATTTTTTTGTTCTATAATTTGTACAATGATAAACCATTTGAATGGAAATAGTGTTGAAATATATGAATCGGATTTACAACCAATTCGTCAGAACGAAACTCGGTCATAAGTCGAGACCTTGCAATTTATTGATTGATAAGTAAGTAATAAATGATGTGAGATATCATACAGGCCATTATATCAATCAATTAATATATTCATTTGTACTTCAAACGCCTTAATTATTAGATGGAATCTATTAGTTTCTTATCGTTTTATACTGACATAACATTTCATCTATAAAAGTCTTCCATGAAAGATATTTCCTTCAGTCCCGATGATTTTTACTGCTTTTTTTTTTTTATTTTTTAAAGATGAAAAACTCAAAAATAATAGATTCACAAATATATGTTTATTCAGATTTATAACTTTATAACAAGAAAATGAACAGTACAGCCCACTGGCGTAGCTTGTCCTGAGTGGGCCCTGTGTCAATATTCCTTGGTGGCTTTTCTTGGGGGGATCCCTTATTATTTTATAATTTTTCGTTTAGGCATTTTGGGCACGCTGTAGCTTAGAGGCCCGTGCCATTGATACGGCATAAGAGGCGGTAGCTACGCCCCTGGTAAAGTCGCATTTACACCAAGGCGTATACCAGTGAGCGTAGAAAATCTAGCTATTCAGAGACTTCATTGAGGGCAGTCGAAGAAGTTATATTCCGACTATTATAACTTAAAAATGAGTTAACTTCAGGCGCTTGAGAGTGTTTAGTTTAGTCACACGTCGTACACTCAACCAATCACGGATGAATAAGCTTTTGTAACAGATTTGGAATTTTTAGAGTCGGCTTTCTCGTGCAATATTTTTGCATAGATTGTTTAGTTTACAATTTTACTACTTCTTGTACAAATGAATAATCATGATGATCGGCTCATAACAGACGTTCAAAAGTATTCTCATTTGTACAACTTAGAGAATTAAGGTTGTTAGAATAACACCGTTAAAAATGGGTTTTTTAAACATGGGTTTTCTTTCAAACTTCACACATTGCGAAACATAATTTTTTTATACCTTAAATTTTAAGAGTGAAAGGACTGAGTCGGATTGAATTTACTCAGTTTTTCGTTTTATTAATTTAATTTTACGAGGGGATAGTTTTAATTTTCTAGTTTCAATATTCAATTGTTTCACGTGTAAGCAATTGGAACTATGAATAAAATTTAAAATTTTAAATAGCTAGTCTTTTAAACTAGCCTTTCTTGGTATTTTTTTAATTAAGATATCTATGCTAAAATTTATCCACTTTTGCTGGCCTGAAGTTGCAAAATCAGGAATAGAGCTTGTACAAATTTTGTGCACCCAATTTTTTTAAGGGCCGAATATAGATAAACTTTTATATAAATTTTAGAAATTAAAGCAATTAGCAAGTTGTAAAACTTAGAAAGTCAAGGCTTAGTCTTACGACTAATATATGCGTAATATATTATTGCACAGACTTAATAACTAAAATTTAAGGAATTTCATTTATTAATTTGCTATCAGAATTTTTGTCTACAATATCAAATTAATAGTTATAAAAAATTAGTTACATACGCCTAAAAATAGAACACATAACTCTTATTTCCACACACACACACACACACACACACAC
>BMAV01026052.1:803127-813562 GCA_019973955.1 Trichonephila inaurata madagascariensis | reverse complement strand
TTATTAAAAATAAATCCAGAATTAAAATAAAATTACGAAATGTATCTGTAGTGTGATTCTAGAGATTCTGAATAAATCCTTACCTAAACATTACATCCCCTCGTTGATTTAAGGGTGCAACCCAGGCCAGCTGGATGCTACTCTTTGATTTGTTGTCATTTTGCATAACTGCAGAACATTCATCCAGTAAATGAAGACCTTCTGCATCTAAGAACCTTCCAACGTATTTTCCAGATATTTTATCAATTGCTTGAACCATGAAACCTTCGAATGTGGATTCTGAGTTTCGTCTCTGAATGCTTACTGTAATGAAATATGTCAAATACACATACGAATTCATAAATGAACACATACATGTGAATATATTTATCTATTAATCTATCTATATATATGTATCTATCAACAATACATATCCTCACCCACCCATACGCACACATATACATATTTTAATATTAATGGTAATTTTTAATGAACACATTCAAAAACATTATTTATGTATAAATGTTTTTATATTAGTGAAGATAAATTTCAGGAAAAAAAAATCAATGTGAAAGGTGTCAAATCTATGGATTAAAATTATATATATACATATATATATAAGTAATCATTAAATTATCATTCGGGTAGTTTACCTAAGGTAAAATTTCTATTTTAGAGAGATGTATTTTATAATATTTGTAAAAAAAGTACGTTTTCTCTATCCGGTATGACAAGAGATCCTTGTTTAATTTAATAATTTTTCTTTGTCCCTTTATTTATAGAGCAAAAGCCTTCCGTAAAACAGAATCAAGACATTTTTTTTCTTTTAAAAGTAACTATTTATCAAATATGATGTGAGATAACATTAAAAAACATTTAAACTGTAACAATGTGATATTAATTTTTAATGCCATACATTTCGGAAACAAGCAAATTGTGTCAAGATTCTTGGTGCCATCTAGTGAGTAACACATGAAATAAAAGTTTTGTAATAGAAGGAATTATTTTTCTTTGATTTAATTTGGTATTTAGTATTTGAATAAAAAATGTTAGTAACGTAAATAAGTTTGATAATAAAATAAATTTTCATTTTTAGATTTTATTAAAAGAAATGCATGTACTAAACAGGCATGGAACTGGGATTTATTATTAAAGTGTACATTTTAAAGGCATTCAAAAATAAAAACGATTACATAAATTTAAACCTTTTCTTCGTTTTCAAGTTTAGAATTTTTTTTCATATTGTGCTTAAACTTAAGGAAAAAAAATTAACATAAAGGTTTCGCAAGATAGGATATTTGTATATTATTCAAAGATAAATTTTAGGTTTAAATAAAACAAAATTATAAAAAACAAATGAATAATTTAAGAAAATTAATAATTCTTCAAATAATAAAATAAATATATAATTTTGATAAGTCACCGATAATAGATGTGTAAAACAAATAATGGGTAACAATTTGTATGAACTGAATGAATAGTAATTATTTTTATTTAATTGAAATGGCTTAAATAAAACACAAAATAATTACATAATACATTTAATTTGCAATTTTTAGTACAAAGCAATCATTAGATATATACACATATAAATTTTCTACTCTGCCTCAAAAGATTTAAAAGCTTTTTTCATCTTTTTTTTTTTTAAAAACTTTTCTGTAAAAATACGATAAATTTCTTTAATGTAGTAAATTTCTTTCTTTTTAATGTAAGAAATTTCCTAAGTTTCGTTGTTTAACCATTGTATTAACAATATTTGGAAAAGCAAAAACATAATGAACATTTCAACATAAATAAGAGAGAAAATAACATAAATTAAATCCGTAGTAAATAAAATTTTATTATCAAATTCTATGCGTAAACTATGATTAAATGCAGCTTTAAATTTCTAGTAAGCTAGACAAATATAAATACCTGATATATATAGTTTTACAGCACAAGATATTACAAAAAGCTAAGTTTTATAAAGGTATACACACATATGTATAAGTATAAGGTTATGGTCAAAAGGGAGTGTAAAAACGTGCAAGTTTTATAATTTTATAAGGCGTTCTGCTGATAATGATGCATAATACAAGGTTATACAATATAAAAAAAAATGCAACTTTGTTGTGTGAGTTTTAACTATGCAATGAAAAATATTTCAAATTTTCTTCGATAACTTTTCGTGATACTTTCATTCTATCTTTAGATATCTATTTTATATCATCAATGTAAAACTATATTTCTGTAGAAAGGTAATAACTGATGCGCATCTTTCAGGAGATACTCCCTTTATTTGAATTTTACTTTAGGTTTCTAGTAAATAATTTATTTTAATGTAATTGTTGTTGTTGTTATTAATGCCACCTGATCGGCAAAGGCCAGAGCAAGGCCCAAATATGTAATTTCTTTATAAAATACTTAAAACGAATAAACGAATAGATATTGTACACACATACAGAGTTGTGTGCTTAGAAATTAGATAAGATCTATATTGCAGCGAATATTTACAGAATGAATATGTTAATTGCTACTCTAAGACGTTTAAGATGTTACTCAATTGAGAAGACATTTTTAATCATAGAAATGTTGATAGTAAGGTTACTTGAGTTTCAGAGATAAAAAGGAGACAAGGAAAATTTAATTGGGGTGAGTCCGTTTTTTTATTAAAGAAGCACTGTAAAGCACCCACCTATAATAAGAAGGCTATTGGTGATGGACATTGTAATTCTGAACTATAGTCAAGCGACGAGGACGACACCTGAACATGCACCCCCTTTTCGAACTTCCATACCCCAACAACAGGAGAACTTCGAGCCCCGATAAATTTAAGATGCTTCAGCCCCTCTACGCGGAAGGCGGTGTTCATATAGGCATAAGGCTCGAACATATGACTCTCATGACTACTAGGCTACCATGGTCAAAATTTAATTTGAAGTGATCTAGCAAAAAATTCTATAGACCTTTAGATATTGTTCCGAGGTTTTAATGCGTTTAGCAGTTGCATTATTTAATAGGGGACTCGAATTTTAGCAACAAAAGAAAGCGACCAAAAAAAAAAAAAAAAAATTTAAAAAAAAAAAATTCAAAAAATAAAATAAATACATTTTATCACATTTATTGAAATTAAAAAACAAAAAAAAAAAAAAAAAAAAAAAAGAAGAATATAAATAAACTATTTTGAGCATATATTGATTTCATATGCTACTCAAAATAATTTTATTGAACGAAAGTAATCACTTAATGATAATAATTAATGAATTAATTACGTTTTAAATTTTTAACTACATGGAAAATTTGCAACTATTTCTAATTTAAAAATTAGTTTAGTACAACACTGAGAAATTGGTCATCATGTTGAATGCAGCCCTCAATAATTTCTACAATTTATTTTTACACAACAAATGAAAAAAAGTAGTACTGTTTTTGCTTTCATTTCCATTGTGAAATATTTGAAAATATTTGCAAATTTGAGTACCTCTTGAATAAAATAGCTTAGACGGGATAGAAAAGAATTGTATCAAATATCGAAAATGGCACACAAATTTAATATCTATCTTATTTTAATGTTTCGTAACAAAATAAAACAAAGAAGTGTAGAATTTGTATATATATATAGAGAGAGAGAGAGGGTGAGTATAATTTTAATTTTCCCTTAATTATATTTGCTCAATAATTCGAACAAGTTAAATTCAAGACATATTCATTCTAATTCAAATAAAAAATCTAATATAAAAGCGGAAGTAGCAAAATTTTGATCACATTATTTAAGAATGAAAAATAATGAATCTTATTGTATCGGAAGAAAATATTACATTTAATTTAAATATTTTCCTTTTGTTTTAATAACATCAGAGTCAGTTTTTTCTCTTTCTAATCCCATTTTTCAGTTCTTTTTTTAATAAAACTTCTGACATTCGAGACGATACGGTTAATTAAAGTTAAAAAAAAAGTGAGTACTCATCTTAATTATGATACAAAAATTTCACAAAAAGAAGAAGATATTGAACAATCTTTCGTGTCGAAAATAATATTTACCCACCTTTTTTTTAATACAACATCATAACAGGGTGAAATTAAATTAAGATCATAAATATATTAAGAAGACAGTTTATCATTGAGCTTCAAGCTTTCGATGGAATTATGTAACTAGCCCTCGAATAGAATTTCTTGCTCATTAAAATTATGTTCACGTTCATTCAAGAAATCATCGGACCCTAAAATTAAGCATGTTATTTATTATCTCCCCGCTGTCTATTTAAAATATAGTACAAAAAAGAAAAAGAAAAAAAAAAAAAAAACTCTTTTGGTAATGAGAGGGGAAAAAATACCACTGAACATTGTTTTTGATTATGTGGAACGTACCATAATGAAAGGACAAGAATTACTTCTCATCTTTTGAAAGAATTCGACATGATTTAATCACAGATGTTTTATTGCATTTTTAAAAACGATTACGCTGGGGGAAAAAAAGCTCTAAAAGTAGAAAGTTTTTTTCCCTACTGCATTCATCGCGAAATAAAATTTTAAAAAGTGAAGTAACTTGGATTTAATTTTAAGAAAAATGATAAAAGTTCTCTCTGGAACTTAAAATTATCTCTTGGTGTTTGGTGTAACTCTAATTATGCTTTTAATTATTTCATGGAAATAACATATAAGAATCCTTGTTGAGAATGAGCAGAAATTTTTTCCCTTTTACCCTGCAATTTGATATATTTTGTTCACAGGAAAAAACTTTACTGTACAGAAAAAAAAAATTAATATTTCTTTTTTACCAGGTTGAATAATTTATTTTTACCATCTTTTTTTCGTATTTTGGAATTTTTTGGAATACGACTAAATGTGAATGTAATTAACTAATTAAAGAACATAAATATAATTCGTAAATTTTTAGTTCATTTGTACTTACTAAAATATATATCTCAAACAATGCAGTCTTTATAATTAAGAACTATTTAATGAATAAGTGGTTATAACTTCCTATTAAAATCATAAAGTAAATGTCTCTTAAAAGAAAGAACGCATTCCATTTTTTAAAACTCCTTAAGATATCTTTTGTTTATAATCTAAAATATCTTAATAAGATACCTTATTTTCTTTTGTTTTTACTTTTTTTAAGATCCTGAACTTTTCATGTGGAGGGTTTGAATATGATTTTCGATTATTTTTTGTCATTTCATGTGTTCCAGAATTTTAAAATTTAGTTTTAGTTATTAAATTTTATCATGGTGAAGGTCTCTTTACATTTAAAGAGCATTCGAATTACCAATTACATGATAATGAATCTATTTTGTATTCTACTACCATTATTGGATAATATAATACATTCTTAAAACGAATCTTGAGAACATTTTGAGAAATGAAAAAAAGTTTGATAATGTTTAAATCAGGGACGGGGAATTGTTTTAGCTCGAGGACCACATTGTTTAGGCCAGTGATTCCCAAAGTGGTCTATATCGACCCCCATGGGTCTATGACGACCTGCAAGGGGTCCACCTCAGCTAAAAAATAATTTAAGTAAATGGGATTTACACGATATTGGCTATATATAGCCACTATGGTAGTTGTGGTGTTCTTAACAGTTGATCCATGTGATCGTTACTAAATTAAATGAGAGGTTCTCATGGACTTGACAGCAAAGAGGTTTCTTTTGGTAGGCAATATATATATATTCTAACACGTTTATTTACAATATAAATTATAAACTAAGAACTATTTTCTTCAAAAACCGCTACATAACACAATTCCGCTCGCTCGCTTCGTTACATCTCGTTTCAGTTCTTTCGACCGTTCTTTTTCTCAGTCCTTTGTTTACAAAAGCTAGCTTCACATAGAGGGCGCAACAATAGTGGTTCTCATTAAACCAGGTGACTTTAATTTTAAAAGAAAATTTAATCAAAGGGAAACCAGATTTTACCTATTTAACAGATTTATTTGGTAAATTTAATGAGGCTAATTTGAAGTTTCAAGGTGACAGAGCATAAATTTTATTAAAACAAGGACCACCATTTTCAGCGTTTCTTGCCAGAATTAAAGGAATATAATATTGGACCATGAATTTCCCAGTTTCTCAACTGTCCATAGACGACCAGTTAGGAAAATGACATTTTAATTTACGCTCAACATTTAAAAGCCCTTTATTCAGATTTTGAATTTAGGTTTCAGAATGCTTTGACTATAGCAATTACCACAGTAGACAATAAATTCATATGGTCACATTGAAAAAAAAAGAACTAATGTCATATTACAAGAGGAACTGATAGGTATAGGCACAATAACGGAGAACTTAGTCTTAAAGTAAAGTTTAGAAACGGATGTCAGCAATTTTGTTTTTAAAAAAAGACGTGCCTTTTATTCATCCCGAATTATGAAGTGTCATGAGAAAGTTTTTAATTGCTTTTTCTTGTGAGAGAGAAGGAGTTTCAGGGCGTTGCCAATCTCCAATATAAAAGAAAGAAAGAATGAAAAAGACTGGACACTACTAACCAACAAGAGGTTTAAACCTAACAAGATTGATAACAAATGTTGAAAATTTGTAAATTGAAGCACCAGATTACCCCACCTCTATTATAAACTATTGTTTGTTGATCAGTTTTTTTATGTATCAATTAAATTTTAATTTAAATAACATGTGTTTCTTAAGTTTTAAACACTACACTACAGTTAGAAATTTAAATATTTTAAAGTAAGTGGCTTTATAGCAGATGTCAAAAAGGCATTTAAGTTGATAAATTTTCAAAAATTCAATATTGGGTAAGAAGGTGTCTACCCCAAACCAAAAATACATGGCAAGGGGTCTATGAGACAAAAAGTTTGGAAACCTCTGGTTTAAGTGGTGGATACCGGGTGCCACATTTTTTTTTCTTAAAAAAAAAAGAATTGCATTCGTTAATTAACTTTGTATCTCAGATAATAGGTGTATAAATTACACCCTAAAAATCAATAAATGTAATTTAAGTAAAATTGTGGTAGTTTTATTCAATTTATTTATTGTGATAAATTCATTTCATTTATAGCTGCAAGTACATTTAATTTTAGAATCGGCTTAATGAGATAAACGTACCCTATCACATGTTTTTACAATTTTTTTTGAAATAAGGAGTGAGACCACTCAATTCTTCTCACTGCTTGCAAGTTAATACCAACAAACTTACATCTATATTTACTCTCGTTGATCTTCATGCAAGAAAAACTGTTCTCACAAATATATGTCGACCTAAGATATGGAGAACATTTTTTCCATATTTTGTTTATTGTCTACGACATGGCACATATAGGCCGATATTTGCCCACCCCTGCTTTATGCATATAGATACGTATACCATGAAATTAAGGAAAAATAAAATAGATTAAATTCATAGTTATCAACTATGGTATTTCCACCGAATGATTTGTACAGTGGGTTGCCAGCTTAGGTATCGACCTCGTCAGTTGTCCATGTTTCAAAGTTACAAGGTTCGATGCCGATAGCACTCGTGCAACTTCAAAGTGTGACGTTAATAAAAAAAGCAAATTTAAAAGAAATCCATCAAAAGAATCAGTTATTTAAATGACTTCCTTATGGGTTTTTAAGAAAAAGAAATATATATATATATTATTTAAATACATTCTTTTGACGAATCCGCATGATTTCAAAAACGAGGCTGTTATATCTATTAAATCTAAAAAAGTTTCTCAATTACAGGAGCAATGTCTCACGCTGTAATGGAATAAGAATTTTTAAAAAAATATATTCTGTATGGATGTAAGAAGAAACCGAAAACTGGAAAATAATAAAACTGAATATTTAGGTGGTTTTAAACTTTTTTTAGCTATTTTGAAATATTTTTGTAATTTTGGGGTTAAAATGGAAAAAAAATTGAATTATTTTAAGCTCTTACTAATATAATATATTTATTATAACCTTTTTATTATACTATTGTAAAAAACGTTTCACTTGCCAATATATTTTTTTTTTTAACAAAGTTTCTTAATCACATGAAAAGTTGTTTTTTGTCAATAGAGTTATTTTTTGAGTATTTATTACATTTAATGGAAAAAATAAATTAATTATAATGCAAGTGTAAATATGTGATGCATTTTTTATTTATATTTTATATACTTTTAATACTATTTTTTTCCATGTCCAAAGGCAATGGTTTAACGGAGAACATTACGGCTCTCCCCCCTGCAAAGTCAGGCTTTGGGCTCCAAGCCGAATAATACAAAGTATTGCAAAATTTTAACATAGCATTGGCTTTGGGCCTCCTAGAATCATGTCCCCACGTTGCGGGGGTTGCAAGGGTTTACGTTACGCCATTGCCCAAAGAGACTGAGTTTTACATCTCTAACTTCTTATAAGTTATTGAAAAAAAATTTCATTTACATTAAAAATGACTAAAGAGTAACTATTTGGAAACTATTATTAAATGTTCTTAAATATCTGATTAAAACTAATGCAGACTGTAAATTAGTTATAACAAATGAAAAGGTAATCAAATGTCTATCAATCTATACATTACACAGGCAAGCACAAGTCATTATAGTCTCTCCCTTAGAATTTATTAATAACTACAGAGAAAAAGGGAGAAAGACATTTTTTTTTCAAATAGACAAGAAAAAGTAGCTTTTCATATTTAAAAAAGTTGTTTTCTAAGTTCATGTTTTCTCAAAAACTGTTGGGTAATTTATCGTTTAATCCTTTAGAAAAACGAAACTTAGGCGACGATTAGTTTTTAGAAAGACTTAGAAACTTTGATTTTGTTTACTCGTGTGTATCATGGAGTAGAAATATATTTGAAGCCTTTGGTAAAAATAAATTTCTTAAGAGGATCGTCTCCAAGACTTCTAGACTCTAAATAAATCCCTTAAAAGTCGAGGCATGTTGCTGATAGCAGCTCAGCTATGAAGCACTTAATACCAGAGATTAATCTCAACAACACTAAATCTCAAGAATTAGTGAAAATAAGTTATATTTGAAAAAAGGATGAAAGGGGTAAGTGCTCATTTTATTTTGAAGATCAGTAATAAAATTATTTTCTAGAGGTTCTGATTTCGCATGCTTTCAACAAAACGCCCTTACGAGGGATTAATTTTGATTGCTGTGTCTAACATCAATGCCTTTGAAATCTTCTTAATCTTTTTAAACTAATTAAAAAATAGAATAGGTCTAAAAGAAATTATGGCAGCGTTTCTGACACTTTTGTAGAGTTTACTTCTAATGGACTTGGAACAAAAACTAAAACACAGCAAAAAATACTAGTTTGGATTAAATTTTGAGACACGTGTCTTCTAAAAAGGCGTCTACCCCCCCCCCCCCTTTATCCTTCTAAACAAGCTGAACAGTGAAAAAAGTTAAAAAATAGAATAATGCAATGCACTTAACACCATTATAGGGATTATTTCTTGACGATATAAAGATCTAGTTAAAAATTGATTATGTAGGTTTAAGTACTTATATAAAATTTTTGAAAGAGTTAGAGATTACATACTCCTTGTTATAAAGAAGCACATTTCAAATTAGAAAAAGACGTACAAAATGGGGGTTAATAAAAAACATAAATCTTCACAAAGCTTGCATTGTAACTCAGTATTTATAATTTAAATATAAATTATAATTCAACATTAAAATGGCAAAAAATAATTGTAATTGTTGACTCATGCCTATTACAAAACCTCAGCAATTTTTTCTTAACAGTCAATTAAATAATAAAAGCTCTTTTTCATTTAATTGGTGCTGTTATGTCTGACAAAACATCAAAGTCTTAGAAGTATTTAAAATTAATATGTGTAAAAAAATTATATCGCTTACTACTAGTTTAATATTTAACATCTTAAGAATAAATAATTGACACAAAAAATTAAAAAACACAAATATAAATGTTTTAATTAGACTCTGTTGGATACTTACGAGTTTTGCAATGCCGGGGAAAACAAAATTATTATTACCCTAATCTTTGAGTAAAATACTTATTACAGAATGGGCAAACAGTATATTACTACATATTTATTTGGGAAGATTTTTCAAATTAATTTTAACTGCAGCTTTTAAATAAACGTTAAATCAGCGTTTCTCAAACTGTGGGGCGTGCCCCCCTTGGGGGGCGTGATAACTCGACAAGGGGGGCGCGAGCATATTGAAAAGTCGAAAACAAAAAATTATTTAAAAAAGAAACTAATTTACTGAAAGTAAACAAACAAAATTCTGACATAACAAAAATAAAATAAAATAAATAAATTAAATTAAATAGACATTTACAATGATTTAATACATTTATAAATGTATCAGCACTGCACAATGTGTTTTATGATTAATTTAACAAAACTAAGTTAAGAACATGTTTAATAATTATCACAGTGACCCCAGTCTTGTCATATATAAAATTATATACAAACATTAACACTTATCTTGATAATTTTTGTACAGTTTATAATTAATCCCTTAACTGCCGATAAAAAGTTACACGATTCACTCCCCAATGCCACCGTTTTCCAC
>BMAV01026052.1:757321-792557 GCA_019973955.1 Trichonephila inaurata madagascariensis | reverse complement strand
GTACTTCTTCACTGTTATTTTATATTACTATATATATATATATATATATTTCATGATTCTTAAAATAAATTTTGAATTGCTTTTGGGAAAAAATACTTCATATTATATAAACGATATTTATCACATGAAATCACATTTTAATAACAACAAAAACAAAAATAAAATATTTCAACAAAATAACAAACGTGATATAGAAATGTCACCTTATATAATCTAGGGTTTGGCTCGTATTGAAGATAAAGATATAAAATAAGTATTAGAGAATCTATATGGATATGATATATTCAAGAGGAAACAAAAAACACGCATGTATGCACATTGAAGGTAAATACAAAACAATCTTTGAAGAAACTGAGACGAGTATTTTTCTTATTCTCCAACAAAAATTGTTCATATGCTCAGTATTATGTTCCTTCCTTATTGGTGCTCTTCTTTTTTATTATGATACTTTACTTTCTTGTTCATGTTCTTGGTACTATTGAGAAATTTTTCTTATGTGTGTGTTTTTTTTCATCTATGAAACACTTTTATTTGTGCATTTTTTTGTAATTTCTTTGACAGAAAACTATTGATATGGTATCAAGAATTTCGCAATACACGCTTCAAAAGAGATGTAAAAGCTGACTTTTTTTTTCGCGATTGAGAGTGTTTTTCGTAAGCACTGAGCTTAAGAAGTGATTTTCTTTTGAAGAATTCTAAAGGTAAGGTCTGAAAGGAAAAATTGAGATAAAAGAGACTCGGAAGGAAGAAAGTTCGTAAGAATAAAAGCTTGGAGAATCTATTTGAGCAACTTATTACGAAACTTGTTGAGAAGAGCTAAGAAAGCTTATATATAAAGATCAACTAAGCAGCTCTGTAAGAGAAACATTTCTGAAAGGATAAAAGATAATTCCAAATTTGTGGAAGAGGCTTCCTTTAGTAGCAGAATTAAAGCTAGAGAATCAAAAAAAAATTCTGTAATACTTATTTTAACGAATTCACATTAAAATTTATAGTTTTTGATAAAATAAATAGTGAAATGGATGAGATTTCTTTTTTTTTGTATACAGGTTAGGTAAATATTAAAAGAAAAAGAGTATGTGTGTCTCACTTATTCTTTTTAGTAGATAAAAAATTATCTGCAATGATTTTAAATTATGAAAAATTTTCCTTAATTTGAAAGGAATTTTTAAAATTTCTTAATTCTTTTGAAAAACGGCATTTAATATTCTCTCTCCTTACTTACAACCAAGCGTAGGGAAGTTCATTTTGCTTTGTAGATTTGATTTGTGTAGAAAAATGAGGAATTTTTTGAATTTTGGAAACTGATAATTCTTTTTTTCATATTAAAATATTTCAAATATATATAATTAGAAGTTATATCAGAAGTAGCGATGAAATAACTTCAGATCGTTTGGATCGCTTCAGATCGTTCGCTATTCTTGATTATTTGTTATTTGATGATTTCTGCTTGTTCCATACTTTTATGTGGAGTACTTCAATAGAATACATTTAATACTTATATTTATAATGGACAAACAAAAACTAAATTCGTATTATTTTTAAACTATTATTTTTTGTATTAGTTTGAAGCTTTTTTTTTTTCGTATTATTTTTAATTTTTATGTGAGATAATTTTTTAAAAAAAATTATTTTCATTCATCCTCTAGAACAATTAAGAGTAATCTCTTCCCAACTGCCTTTTCCAAATTAACTTTTCTCGTTTAAAATAGTTCTTTTATTTTACCAAATTTGTTTCTTGTTTTGTTACTTATGATTGAGCTTTTGAATTTGTTACTTCCCTCCATTTTTCTTTGAAAATAAATTACAAACTAAGTTTTCTGAAGCGTTTTAGTGCGTTATACAATACTCCTATTAATAGAATCAAAAATTTGTATGCTATTAATGTAAAATGATAAATAAAAATCAATTTTAGCCGCATAGTCACTGTCTCCATATACTGTGAAGGAAAATATTACATTTTACACTTATATTCAACATAAACCATTTCTTCTGCTATAGATAAGAGCTCTATTGTATTTTTGAGTGTTCTTGTTATTAAAAAAAAACTGCCTAAAGGTTTAAATATTTCGTACAGTTTCTGAAGCATTAGAAGTTTTTAAAAATTTGGTTCCTCTTCGAAATAACTCGAATGTAAATTCAAGCTTATAATAGGGACAATAGTATTTTACTGCTAGATAAAACTTTGATTTCTTCAAAACGCAATCCCTTAATTTGTTAAGCAATTATAAGAATTAGGGTACCGAGAAAGTTGCAATGAATTCTAATTAAAATTATAAAAGTAAATTATAGTGATTAAAGATTAAGAAGACTTTAATTAGTTTATGTAAAGAAACGACAAATATCTGTGTAAAATCACATTTAAATATTTACGCTTAGTATCCCAAATTAAATTCAGAATCAACACTGAGAAACAGTGCACGAAACACTTAGAATTCGAAAGGAAAGCGAAGAGGACAGAAAAAACTGAAACGCGACGCACTTGAATAAAAACAAAATTGCGTATTGAATAAATAACAGTGTTGCTGTTTCACTTCACACATAAGTCAGAATACTTAAAGAGGTTTTATACTTTTTCAAAGAAGCTATTCTGAGAATTGTTAAAGATTCAATAAACATGACATGCTCAAGGCTAGAAGTATTTTACTTTCTCGAAAGCTGTAACTCACTTCTTTTTCACATCTCAAGAGTATTCTTGAGCCTGCTGTTGCTAGATGAAAATATTTGCTATCACAATTTACTGCAATCATTTCGATAAAACGTATTTTTCTGTTCATTTCCTTTCAACGGTCCTTCCCTCACAATCAAAGCGTATATTTTATCCATTCCATATTTGGTTTCTTATTCTAATTTAATATAATTGTGGGACTTGGTACTATTTTCTTAAAGAAGGCGATATGCGAAATGTTGTCAAAAGAAGTTCGCTTGAATGAGTTTTATCATACGGTTTTTGTTTTCAATGAATCCTCTTAATTAACAATTAAAATCCTTGATTCTTTGAGCAGAATGAGTTTCAAAATAGAAATAATTAAAAATCGAAACAAAATGTGAGTTATTATTAGCATTCATTGTAGTTGCTCATTAGGATTTTGATGTTATTCCCTATTAATACATTTCTTTTCCATAACATCTGCACACTTATATTCGTCATTCTTCATACCACTCATTATTAATTATCTTTCTGATATATAGTAGTGTTATAAAAACTGAGATGAATGAGTCTATAAAAACAACAGTCAGAGATGTTCTTTTAAATGTGAAGATATAATTAAAATATCACTAAAGATCGTATTAACGTTTTCTATGATGAAATCAATGTGTTCGTTTTGCTCAAAATTTAATCAAATTTTGATGAAAAACGTCACGATTCTTAATCGCTTAAAAAAACGTAAATATTATTAAATGGCAGGTGTCAGTAAACGCTTAAAAAATTCTAATGAATGAATGACCAAAGTTTTAGATGAAGTGCTGAATTGAAATTTTGTGGGGAAAAAAACAATACATATTTGATTTTAAAATGACCTCTTTTTTTCGGTTCTTCTGTCCTGTTGTTCTGTTTTATTCGTTACATTTTTTAAACTTCTGTTTAAAAAACGGTGAATATTACGTGATTCATTTTAAATTTTATTATTTTAGAAGTACAATTATGTATTTATATTTTAGGAAAATGGAAAAAAAAAAAGATTAAAACATTCAAGACGATTTTACTTCAATTAGAATTGCAAAGAAATCTAATCATAAAAGACTAATTTTTTATCATTACACATTTCTTTGAAAATTTACATATTTGTTTTAATATACTTCATGGCTTTATATATTTAATTTTTAATTCAAAGTTCAAACAATGAGTATAGAGGATTGTAGAATACACCATTTTGATTTTAATATGTTAATTTATTCACCAAAAATATCCATGCAAAAATGTTTTTTCCTTTGTTTTAAATTAACAAAATTTCTGTATTTTTGTCTTTACTATAAAATAATAATGTCTTGAATGTTTTTTATCCATTGAACTTCAGCCAATTTTTTTCATTTTAATGGATAATTTTTGATTACACGTATAAGATATCACGAGGCAAATTTTATCAAGTATAATCATTCATCACGATAGCCAAATGACATTTTTGAATCTTAATAAGTTAAGTTAAGTTACATGCTATTACTTTTGATTGGATGAAAATTTTTGAATTGTCTTGGAAGTGAATATTATAAGGTTCACATCCAAGAATAAGTATAAGGTTCCATTACTTCATATAATTTTAACTAACATTACGCGCGCATTAAGAAGTCCGAAATTTCAACCAATTAAAAAAGGGTTTATTGGTAAAAGAATATATGCAAAAATAATTCGATATTCTTAATATTCTTGGTTTAAATACATGTACTTCACAGTTAATAGCAATTATTGAAAGTTTATTTTGCAAATATAAAGTCTAAAGATATCTTGTGATCATAAGAAATATATTGATAAGGTTAAAAATAAAATGGAATATTTTTGAGTAAAAGGGTATTTGTGAAAAAATACTCTCACGATTTTTAGCGCTTTGTTGATATCAAATTTTAATTATTGAATTTATTATTTTTATTATACTCAGCTTGTCATTTGTTGCATGGTATCTGTCAAACTACTTTTGAAAATAACTGAAGATTAATTTCATGTAAAACAAAACCATAAAGTATTTTTTATCGTTTTCTCATATTATATTATGGCTTTATTACTTTCAGGATATTTATTTTATTTTTTATTTCATTCAGAGTGATTTTAATAGGTCATTCAAATTTTCCCATTTAATAAATACCATTTTCCTTGCTTTAAATTAAAAAAAAATATTTCTCTTACTAGTATAGTCTCAGCATTTTAAGAACATAGCATCTATAAGTTATTGATACATTTAAATAATTTTATTTTAACTTGCCGGTTATATTTACTTATCTATTCTTTTTTTCCCAGTCCATCAAAAATAACATTTTGTGGCTTCATATGATGAACAAGAATTTAACTTCTCTTTCCATCACTCCTTTCCCCCTTGCTATGAACTTGCTTTTATTTCGTACTCGATGATGTCTTCCAAAAAATAATAAAATCTTTTTTTTTTAAAAAAAAAAGCCTACACGTATCGTTTAGGGAAATGAGACATCATGAATCGAGGAGCGACTAGCGTTAGACGAATGCCGTTTCCGTAATAAATTAAGAAAAGAAATCATAAAAAAGGGGGAAAAGACGGGAAAAGAAAGGAAATCAGATGGGAAAAAAAATGAAAACCCCCTTCCAGTTTATTACCACAATGCAAGTTAATCGCCCCCAATCAGACTTAGGAATGAAGACTCGGACCAAATGGACAAGACTGTGATTAAGTCAGGTACAAAAGTCCGTTTTAAATAGGGTCTGGTCGTTAGGAGAACACGCTAATGGATTTCCACGACTCACTCCGACTTTTTTTCCCCTACAAAAAGATTTATAAAGGAAGAATGCAAATTGGGATTAATGTTGTCATGTATTATTTATTCTCGAAAAAATTAAAGTCTTCTTTTTAAAGTGAATGTGATTTTTCTCAGAAAAGAAATATATTTGTGCTGTGAGATTTCTCCGTTTGTAAGGCATTATTTAGAATGAGATGTTTTGTTACGTCATATATCCGTACAGTGAGGATTCAAAATAGGATTTTCTCTTGCTTCAGATTGAATTGATTTAGTTTTTCCTCACTGAATTGAAATCAGTTGAGAATTGAGAACATTAGGGGGTTTTTGTGCTTCAAGATTCTACATTCTTTATAATATTCAATAATATTTGGTTTTAGTTTTATTTACATATTTTGATTTATGCAGAATAGTGTTGTAAACTGATTACTTCAAATCTGATTCTTCGTGTGATTCTTTTCTGAATAACCAATTTGTTTGATTGATATCATTGTTTACAGAGAAATAAGATTAAATGTTTTGTTAAAAAGCAATTTTATGCTTGTATGTTTTAATGTTTAAAACATCATTATAACTTCGTTAAGACTTTTGCAACAAAAAGGATTTTTTTTGTAAAAATAATATGCATAGAAAGTTTTCCTTATTATTCTTCATCCAAATAAATTGAAAAATAAATCGTTTTATCAGCTTCGTATTTATTTTAGAGAAAAATGTCAATGTTTGTTATAGTAGAAAGAGTATGTGAAGAGAAATAATCTTAAAGGTATAGATTAAAATTCTGATGCAATTCAAATCTGTCTAAAGTTAAATGGGAATTAAATCTTAAGTCACAATTTAATTTTGAATTTGAAAATCAAATCAAATTTTTAAGCATAACTTTTGTAATGTATTTTTACTTCAAGATTAATCTGCCTCAAGAAAGGGGAAGAACTAAAAGAAAAACTAAAGTTTATTTCGCCTTACAATCAATTTTCAAAATTAGATTTTGAAATTGTGCTCTAGAGAGTTTTGAGTTAAGCTTCCTAAATTAGAGGCAAATCTCGAAATTTAAGTTAGACATATAGATTTCAATTAAAATGGATTTTAATTTTAGTAAGATAGAAAAACATGTATTGTGCTTGGCGATTCTCTCTCTCACAGTCAGGGACTGAAAGATAGACAAAGATATCTCCTCTTCAAGGTCACTTGTAGTTGTCTGTTTAAAAATTTTTTTTTTAATAAATTGAAAAGTTGCGCATACAGTGGCGCGTACGCAACTGGCAGGTTTCTAAGGGGCCCAAAACTTGACTTTGCAAGGGGCCCTATATTCTCTATTAACCCACTTGTTGCGTAAATAATTTGAGGATATAACAAAGAATCTTTGAGTATTAACTTTTTAATAATGCATTGTGTGTGTTTCTTTTAATTAAAATCTTTAAGGGGCCCTCGAGATAAATAAGTCTTTGTTAATGTCATCAAACTTAAAGATAAATGTTTTGGAATAATGAGATTTTCATTTAAAATATTTCTTAAGATAATTTGTTAAGTATTAAAACTATATATTGATTATTCAAGGAAAACATTTATAGGGTTGTTTTTATTATTAATAGTAAAGAATTTTTAAACTAAAGCACAATGAGATAATTTAAAAAAATAAATGGGGTTTCAATTAACTTATTGATATTAAATAAAAATGAATAAAATTATTAAGTTAAAAGCACTCTAAAATGGCTATGATTAAAAAATTTTAAATATTAGAGACAGGATCAACCACTTACAAAGTCAACAATGAGAAGTATATTTACAATCTAAAAATTTTTCAATATTGTGAAATGAATTAACTACAAAGAAGATTTTTAGAAATTAGAGAGTTAAAAAACAGGGTGAAACTAATATATATGTTTTATTTTCTGGAAAAGATCATAAAGTTCAAACTATTTATGCTTTCGGTACAATATAGCAGTGCATAATAAGTTTTACTATTTTCCATACGCTTTATTGCACTTAATTTATAAGATTAAATATTCTGAAGCAAAATATTTTTTTAGGTAAGAAAAAATAACGTTATATGATTCTCTTTATATATGATTGATATCTATCAGAGAAATTTAAATACTGCGACGGAAATAAATTATTAGAAGAGCTTTGTAAAATAAAAAAAACTCATGTTTTGTTCCTTATGATGTGTTCTTGATGAAGTAGTAGTTTCTAAATATACATACATCGAAACTGTCGAGACCAGTAGAGAAGGAGAGAGAGAGAGATCCCCCCATTTATTTCAAAAGTTTTCTTCTAATTTAAACTGCGCCGTCATATCCAGAAACTAACCAAACAAAGCCAAGGGGATACAAGCTCTGCATTTTCCCGGAGAAGTCGATTTAAATGACAAGGCAAGTTGCTTTTTGAAATCTTGCAGTAATGATGTTCTTTGAAATTCCGCAAAGCTATTTGATTGCTATCGGCAATAATTACGGAACGGGATTTACCGCCGCCGTTAGACGGGCTTAGTGGAGGTAAAAGCTTGACGAAGAAAATTCTATTGATCTATCGATGATTAAATTACAACAGAACTTGTCTTTTAAGAAGGCCCTGGCCTTCCAGATTAAAAGCGCTGACTTGGTTTTCCTTTTTTTTTTAGAAGCTCTTTTTCTTAGGAGAGAGAAAGAAAAAAAAGTGTATGTGTGTGTTTTTTTTTACTCAAAGAGAGGAGGGAACTAGACACAAATTGTAGAAAATAAAATTTTTCCCTCTGAAGCATGCTTTTTATTTTATTTCGGTGAGAATTTTTTTGTCTTCAAATAAATCGTGACTGGTTCAAATAAATTTATTTTGCTTCCAATAGTAATTGGTCTTCAAATTTAACGGGCTAACATTTTTCAGCTTTTCTCTAAAATATGAAATAGTTTCGAAATATAACAATCAGTAAGCTTAAGTTTGATTTATCAGAATATAATGATAACAACTTGCTTAGTACATCAGTGTTTCTCAAACTGTAGGGCGCGCCCCCTGGGAGGGGGCGTGATAACCCTATGAGGGGGCGCGAGCATACTGAAATGTCGAAAACAAAAGATTATTTTAAAAAAATTATTAATTTACTGAAAGTAAGCAAATAAAATTCTGACATAATAAAAAAAAATTACATTCTTACCCTGATATAATACACTTATAAATATATTACTGCGCAATGCATTTTATGTTTAATTTATAACAATAATAAGTTAAGAACAAGTTTATTAATTACCAGTGACCCCCTGGGCTTGTCATATATAAAATTATATGAAAACATTAATACTTAACTTAATAATTTGTACGGTTTATGATTAGTCTCTAAAATGCCGATAAAAAATTAAGTGATTCACTCCCCAATGCCATGGGATAACACGTGGAGAGCATATGTGGTGTTTGGGGGTAGTAAAGGAGTTAATGAGCACAAGCTTGCTGGTTTCTATATTCTAAGTAAAAATAAGTTTCTACATACTAAGTAAGTTACTACATTCGAAATAAGTAAATTCTTCGCAGACATTGTCAAGATATTTTTATTTTATCCAAATGCCTTCGGAATAATTTTTTACGAACAGCAGTTTACAGAAAAGATCGTACTTTGGAAAGATGTATATATACGTCCGGGGCAAATAACGCACAGGCTGAGCGAGTCATTTACATACGCACTTGAGGTTACAGTCGCATTGTAAGTTTAGCATCAAAGTATAGTATTAACGAATTTAATACATTGTTATTGTATGGAAGAGGGGCGCAATGAAAATTATGATTGAATATTGGGTCGCAAGTAATGAAAGTTTGAGAAGCACTGTAGATAGTAGAAGCACTGTAGATTTGTAATAAATTTATGTATATATATTATATATTAGCATTTTGGAATAAAATCTAGTGTACTAAGATCCAGCTACATTAAAAGGCAATGTAATTCATTCAACATCTATTTAGAGAATAACTCGATTTACTTTCAGTAAAATGTTAAGTATGCTACTGATTTATTCGTATAAAATATTTGTGTTCGAGAATATACTCGTATAAAAAGATTTCTCAAATCAGTTTTTGAAAATAGGATTAAAACAATCAGTTTGTTTCTTTGCATAACTTTTCTTAAAAAAAACCCTGGAAGGTCAAGAAATTAAAGATTATTTATTATTTACCTATCTCACAGTTTTGAAATATGGCTAAAAATGGAATAACTATCTTTGTTAAAATTAAATCACAGGGATATATTTCAAATGATTCTTCCGAATCGAAAAAACTTCATATTAGTATTTTTAAACTGTCTTGTGTATATCAAGTTAAAACCGTGATATATTCAATTTTCGTTCTTGGATGGACTTTTCTTGAAATTACTTGAATATATAGATCAAGTAAAGAACAATAATTTACTTCCATTACCCGGAATGTTACAACTGCCAAAATCCAAAATAAAAAAAAAAATTCCTTCTTTTTATTTAATTTAATGAAAATAAATGAATGAAAGAAAGGAATACGAAGATACTTCTTTTTTGTTTGCTACAGTACTGTAGAATCTTGGATTTATTAAGAGCTTCGCATTTGAATTTCAAAACATAAACATAATGAGAAATGTTTTTAGAAATGTACCATGAATCATCGAAACAGAATGAATTTATAATGTACGTCCATTTAAAAAACATTACTTTTAAGTAGTCTTTTGCTGGCGTATTTTAACATATTAAAACTATACTTTCCATATAATGTATCCATAATATCTGATTTATGGTTATTCAATCGATTTACTTAACCATTTTGAAAAAAAAAATCCATCTTTTTAATCTTTAAAAAATACTGCCCAAAATATTTTTCATCGTATCAGATTTTTTTTAAACAGCATAAAATTATTTCTTAAGCGTTACAGAGAATTCATTAAAAATAGGTCTAATTAAAATAGTAACAGTTCATAACGAAAATTAAGATCACTGCTGAGATTCAACTTACATGAAAGTGCTGGAAGCTCAGACAATTTTTTAACACTTCAAACACAAATTTCACACCACTTACAATTTTCAAATTGAGTTCGAATACTGTAAAAACTTTTGCTTTATATTACAATACTGATGGCCATTATGTCAAAGTTTATGTCTGATAATTTGATGAATAAGTAAGTTCTCTATTTGTATATAATTTAGTTTTCTTTTCTTTTTTTGAAAATACATATGGATCTTTCGTATTAGAATTTTTTATTTAAGTGAAACAAATAATATACACTAAATAACAATACAACTGAACAGATTCAATAAATACTTTCTTAAAATATAGTATACTATGCCGGAAATAACCAGTATATTTTTCAAAAGATCTCACTTTGAAATTAATAATCAAATCAATCGATTTCATTGGATTCGTGATGTGGAATTTCAATTAAAGTTTATTTTTCAAAATAATAATAATAATAATAATGATAAAGGCTGGAATAGGTAATTAACTATTCTAACATTCCGAATACGGGGAAATTATACTGATCATTACGCTTTTTAAACAATATTCAAATATTTAAAGTACACAGAAACTTTCAGGGAATAGAACAAGAAAATAATTAAGACAAAATGAAGAAAAAAAATAATATTGAAAACCATTCATTGCTTGAATATAATTAGTAATAAGCAAAAAAATATTGATAAAAAATATTGATGATGCGTTCTTAATATTTGAATTTATCTTCGAGGGGATAAGATAAAATATAAAGGAAATGGAATGTCCTAAGAATGTTAATAACGAATTCCTTATAATAAAGAATTAATTTTAGGAATGCCCTCATATAAGGAATGGAATGCTTACGAAGATTAAGACATTAGTTTTTTTATGATCTCCTTCCTCTGTACGGATTATTATTTAGGCTTATATAGTTGTTTAAATCAGATTTTAAAACTATTGTAAATCATTTGTATTTATATATATTTTCACGAATGCTTAATATTGTCAAATGTTTTAAGAGATATAAGAAAGTTATTGTTATTACCTATATAAATAATTCATATACATAAAAGATGAAATAGATAATTTCAAATGAATGCATATTTATAGATACATTATTCGTATGAATCTAACAGTAACACAACAGTATATTTGTAGTAAATTCTGTTTAATTTGACATAATGTAATCATCCCCAGCATAAACTATGATAACTCGAGCAAAGTAATTTTAACTACATTTTACATTTAAAGTAACTTTTGAATAATATAAAATAAACGCTTCTGTGATAACGATTTTAAAACTTAAAACTACCCCATGCTCATTATTATTTAACTGTCAAAAAATTCTTAAAAAAAAATTCTTTTATTGTTTAATAACGTAAATTCTCAAGGTGAAAGTAAATAGGGATCTTGGCAATTTGCTTTAAGGTATCCGACTACGTTCGGAACCATGATTTTAAAAAAGTGTATAAATGGATAATTTTCATGATATTTAGTGTCACTTAGATTAGAATACATGTATAAAGTTGTTTTAAGGACATTTTGACAAAAAAAATTATTTAAATACAATATTTCAGCAAAAAATTAACTTAGAATAACATTTTTTCAAAATGTTCTCCTTTTATGAAAAATGCTTCTATTATAATAATATTTTGCCTGTATATAGCTCAGACCTCTGTACAGAGGCTCAACTATGATTTTTGAAAAATTCACATTATTTTCAGAGTTACAACCCATTGAAATAATTATCGGCGTTTTTTTCTTAAAATTTCTCCCCTCTGTTGTAAAACGTGGATAAATTCACTTCTAAGTAATATATTTCAAAAATTCTAGTTGAGCCTCTGTACAGAGTTCTAAACTATATACAGGCGAAATATTATTATAATAGAAGCATTTTGAAATTATTTTGAGAATATTTTGAAAAAATGTTATTCTGTTTTTATTTTTTGTCAAAATATTGTACTTAAATAATTTTTTATTGTAATACTATTCTTAAAACAATTTTATATACATTTTCTAATCTAAGCGACACTAAATATCCTAAATATTATTCTTTTATACGCTTTTGCAAAATCACGGTTCCGAACGTAGTCGGATACCTTAACATATTAGAATGAACTATAAACACAATGCAGTCAATATGTTCTATAAATATTCCAAATTTTGAATGCTAAATATGTTTATCTGCTGTTAGTATTCTAGAAAATTTTCTTACGGTACTAAAAGGTCAGTTTTTTAAAGAATAGAATTATATACGACCGAAGTTCAAATTATATTTACCATTTATAACTTGGCCTGGTTTATAAGATATTGCTGTTTGCAATAGAACGTAAGGTGCATCATTAGATTGAAGCGGTAAGCCCTGAGTTCTCATAGGACTAATAGTATCACATAAATCCATGGGAGCCCCATGGGGATAACTTTGAACTTGGGAGTTTGTTAAGATGAATACAGTCAACAAAAGTTTACTTTTTCCATCCATTTCCAGTTGTGTTGACGAGACTGCTACCGAAGTCCATATAGTTCGAATTTGGAGGTCAAGGATGAATGTAGATATTTTTTGAGTCTATCGGAATTTACTTTTTGAACTATATTGGATCGTCCTGACCCACTTTACCAGGTGCAGTAACCTTAACACAAAACCAGTTCTCTTTCTTTTGTGTTACAATTCGGATACTCAAGATCCGTTCTTATGATCTAACAGACGAATTTTCGTTGCGGGTTATTTATTTTTATTTTATGAGTGTGTGTATGTGAAGAGAAAAATAAAAGTTGTTCTAGTTTCGGTGCACGTGCACTCTTTGGGGGAAAGACACCTTAGGATCAGTTTCCATGTGCGTTTTTCAGAGATAATAACATCACTATATTGAAACTTCTTTGAAAAAAATAATTTTTGCAGGAATATAATGATTTTTTTTACATTATTAACTGTCGTGATGAAGATGTATATATATTTTAAGATAAGTAAATGAATTCTAATTTCATGTTCACTGACCCTTGGGATAAAATATTGATTTGTTTTTCTTATAATTATTTTCTATTTTTTCTTATGTCTGAAACAGAGAGAAAATACTTATTCTGATAAAGGAACAATGAAAAGTATTTACAAAAGTTACTTGCTATAATCAGAAATAAAGTTTTTACTCACTTTTAACTATTAAAGTAAAATTAATGTGGCTTTTTTTCTACACCTTTGCGGAAAAAAATTATAGGTGTTTTTTATTGTCATTCCATTTTCATTAAAATTTTTATTAATTTCTTGCATCGATTCGATTTTACTTTCAGTATTATAAAATTTTTTTACCCTTCATTCTTTTTTTTAAAAAAAAGGATTTAAATATTATGACATTTACATTTAGACAAAATTATTGCTTTATATACTCAGTGTATGTACATCTTTGTAAGTGAGTGAGTGAATATTAACGTCGCACTGTTCAGTTACTCGACGGCTTATGGGGACGGACCTCGTAAATTTGAACCATGGTCAAATGACGAGGACGACACCTGAGCTGGCATCCCCCCTCTCCTAACTACCCCACCCCACCAAGTACATCTTTGTAAAGAAATATATAATCATTAAACAGTTAACTAAACAAGACATAACAATGATTAATAAAACTAAAAAAAAATGTTTAAGTGCATTAATATTATTGAAATCACGGAAAAGCTGCGAGAGAAATGTAACATTTTACAGTTTCGCATTATCATTTTACAGGATAATCAAGCATAGATTTTGAAAGTTGATGCAAAAATTATTAAAAAAAATTAACAGTCATTTAAAATATATTCTTAAATTTTTCATGCTCCTATAATGAACTGTAAAGAGAAAAAATCTCCAAAGTATTATAGTTTCTGCCTTAAATAATTGATACATCCACCACAGAGAGTTATTAAAGCCGTTAAAAAATCTCCGGAATAAAGATGTGATAAGATTCTGAAGAAATGTGTGTTATTTCCATGGTGTAAACCCCATTCAAACATTCTTGTAACTTCTCAGATTTTAATAGGATTCGGTTTCGTGAGTAGTAGAAAAAGGTAGTAAGCAATACGTGTGTTACTACGTAATTAAGAAATAATATGTATTGTGACATAAATATGAAGCAATATGTATTGTTATATAAATACGAAATAAGATATTTATTACGGAAACATTTATGAAAAATTATATTGCTTCAACATAAAAATAAAACACGCCCAATAGGTATTTTTACTTGGATATAAGATGCAGAATTATACAGAAATATGGAATCTTAATGAGAAGAAATAAAGTTGAAATGGACCATCGCAATGAACTATTAAAGAGTTTTCCTTAATTTGTAGTTTTCTTTATTCTTACCATGAAGGACATAGCATTCCAAAGAAAAACATCACTACAGCATTTGAAAGGTTTAATACTTAATATTTTTACTGAAATCTGTAAAATATTCCTTTTGATCGCCAATGCATATATTGAGTGTCAATAAGAAAGAAAATTTCTTTTTTAAATCTTTAATTGTCTATGGGATGTGTTTTTCGGGTTATTGTAGATAATCGGCATTTTTCCTCTGTATTTAAAATATTTTACTCTCTGGTGGGAAACGTTAATAGGTCTTTTATAACCATGTTCAAACATGTCTTTCTTAAGTTTTACTTTTGGTATCACCTAACAATGATTACATAATGGCATTTGCTTCAAAAAAATTAACTTTCGTCATTTTCGCAATGTTTTCTTTTCCCCACCAGCCAGTTTCAAACTTTTCAAAAATATTTATTGATCTGACAAGAGAAAAAAAATGGTTGACTAAAACTTGTTCTTACAATTGATTTTAAAAACGGGATGATTTTTTGTATTAACAATGGTACCTACAATTTTAGATATATATATTTTTTTTATTGAAAACATTTATAAAGTTTCCTTGCATCACAAAGTATCACACGGGATTCACAGAAGTAAGTATTAAATACACATTACAAAGGAAAAAAGGAAAAAAAAAAATTAGGTTATGTAGGATTACAAATATTTACAACAAATTCACAGAACTTTCTAAAAGTACTTCTGGTGGAAATAAGTTGGTGAAAATTCGGAAGCCAATTTATATTAAGTTCCTTGAGAGCCAGTCTTAGGATCTTTATTTCTTTGACAAACTTGGAACACAGAAGGAGCACATGTTTTTCGTTTTCCTCGCCACCAATATTACAATCACAAGAAGGTGTCGGAAGTAAATTAAATTTGTTCAAGTAGTTTTTATAGTTACCATAACCAGTGAGAAATTGGGTTATTTTGTAATTAGTATAAAAAGGATGGCATTTCCAGTCTCATAGTAATGGTTGGAAAAAAATTCTTAGTTGAGCTTCCTTTATTTAAAATATATTATTATTATTGTCATGTTTCAGCATTCAGTATTTTATTCTAATTTTTTTATAATTTGCTGTACATTTTTTATCTCATGAAAAAGAGACAATGAAATAAATACCTGATAATTTTTCATAAGTGAATTAGCGTAATATAGAACGAAACAATGCAAAACATTTTCTCATTCTGTAATATCTAGAAATCTTTTTTTAAATACTGTATGTGCATTTTTTGCATTGTTTCCTGTCTAACTTGAAAGATCGGTTAATAGTTCTAAACCATCTGGGTGAGTAAATAAATAAATAAAAAATGATTTGATTAGAATTGAAAAAATTTTACCGAACATTCTAAATCTGAAAATAGTATATACTTCACTATCACTTTTTTTGTCAAAATATTTTTGTTTAAGTTATCCGACTACCATAAATTTGTGAATTTTGCTAAAAATTGACAAGTTTTTTATGATTTTATTTTATAGGCCATTTATTAGCTTTATAAAAATACCAAGTTTATTATTTTCCATTCACAGGAACAAATGCTACAAGTGTTTTAGTAAAAGCAGATACCACTACTTTAAGCAAGATGTCATACTTTAAAATGCGTTTTACTCGAAATGTGTGTGTTTTGTAAATAATCAAACAGGGACAGCGATTGCTCAAAAATTTTGAAAACAATTAACTGAAATTTTTTGTGTATGTTTTGTATAATAGTAGAAGTGTTTTAACCTTCAGATTGATCAATCACTGTTTTATTACAAAATTTACAGTCCCTTATGTGAATATAACCACTGGTTTTTTTTAAGCAATTTCTTATAATAACTAAGATAAAGTGCTCTAGTTTTTGCAAAAATTAAAATTTCTCTTATCCCTTAGTTCATTTCAAAAATGAATAACAAAGCAAGGCATCAAAGTTGAAAATTTGTTCATAAACTTTTTGTACAGAATGGGCCCTGTTTATGCAATTTTTTGTAAATTTTGTGATCCATTTTATCCCATTTTAATAATAATTATTTCTTTTTCTCTTCTTAATTTTATCATACTTCTCTTAAAGTGTACTAAATAAATCTAAAAAGCATAAAAAAAAAAAAAATAAAAAAATCCCCATACCTCCATTTTTTTAAAAAAAACAACTTGTCGCAAGTAGTTGGATACCTTTACGTAATGTAACAGCATAAAAAAAAATTCTTTTTAAAAATCAAAGATAACCTGTACTTTGATTTCTTCAAAGATATGTATAAACTTAAATATAGAATTTTTTTTCCAATTATGTTTGTATCTATTTTGGAAATTTTTCCAGACGACTGCTCCTACACTTTTGTGTAGATATTTATTCAATACATATCGCCAGAATATATTCTCTAAGGCAATTAATTGATCCTCCTTCCACGGGATGTATCACTTCAGTGCTTTTCCGCAAAACTTTGTTGGACCGTATGGGTAGATCAGGTTTCGTTAATCCGCTTATCATGATACAGAAATCCGGTAAAGAAGTCAGAAAAGATCACGACATCGCTTTTATTTCCTTTAAGTTTAGGCTTAGTATATGATACAAGCTTTTTATATACTCATTCTTCTTTCTAAAGTCGCTGAGCTTAAACTTTGGTGATTGCATTCGGTGAACCCAATTTAAGTAATGCATAATTTTTCATCATTTTAGTTCAAAATAAACTGTGGTTTAAAAAAACTAAAAAACATGATTTTATATTTAACCACTTCTCTGTCGAATATTTTACGAATTTCTGACCCCAAAAAATCATTATTTTATTGCACAAAATTAATGTATATTCTATCTTAAGGAGAAAAATGAAAATTATTTTTATCAGTAAGAAGTTTTTTACTTGTTATATAGTTGGAAAAATTATGTGATATCCCGTTCACTGTCTCCAGTTTTCCCTGCAATACATCTTAGTTTTAAATTTTAAAAAGGACTCTGTGATAATATGTATATTAATTATATTACTTTAAGGTGTTTAAGGTAAATATCTATACAAAATAAATAAATAATAATAAAAGTATTTGTTTAAAAATATTTGGAATAATTTATTTAAAAAATATTTTGGCAAATGTGGTACCTTACTGTTAAACAGCATTACAATTTTCCTTGGACATCAGAGCATAAAAATCATATTTATCTCAAAACCAAAATCATGTATTACATATTCTTTTTTGCTCACGTTGTCAAATAGAATTTTGATAGTAAATATCAAAAAAACATTTTGAATTTTTTTTTTAATTTGAAATTTTAACACATAAGATTCTTTAGATGTTATGAGTGTCCGATTCCAGGCGGGAAATCTCACTGCGATAATTGTGAAGAAAGTAATAAGTTGCACCATCTCGTAGAAACATTCAAAAATACCACAGAAATTAAAAAGACGTGTAAGTAGTGACCAATTCAGTTTCAAGAATAAAACATTTCATTGCGTCGCATGCCATGCGACGCCGACAAAATGGGGTCGACATAGAAGGGGTTAATCGAACTAAAAAGTAATTTTTAATATAAGAATAAAATTATTAATGAGAAAATTAATGTCATTGTGGTAAAAGCATATGTGGGGTGCTTTGTACTATATTTTCACACTAACTCTTCATTTCGGAATAGAACTAGTAAGAAATTATAACAATTCATATTGATCACCCCCCACCCCCTCTTTTACCACAATGACATTAATTTTCTCGTTAATCATTTTATTCTTAGATTCAGAATTATTTTTTACTTTTTAGTTTGATTCCCTATAAAAGCCTGTTTTTGAGTTTTTTAAACTATAATTCATTTTTTTTCATTTTTTAGTTCGATCAACAATAAAAGCGTGTTTTTATGATTCTTAAGCTATCATTTATTCATTGAGGAATTAATCTTTTTTATTTGTTGTATTTGTGTTAACCATGAGGGTTTTTGCTTTAGGGTTGTTACTTAATCCGTAAGTCACCAAATTTAGAATTAGTCGCAAATCTGGAAATAGAAAATTCATAACCCTGAGGATCCTGATCAGAACAATGGAACAAAATTATTAAATTATTGTATTGTCATCGGTCCTTGACAAGTGTGCAAAATTTCGAATTAATTAGACCTTTTAAAGTGGGTAAAAATTGAGTTCAGGGTTGAAAATTAATTTACAGCATGCGAAGCTAATAAAAGCGTGTTGAAAAAGCATCTATCATCAGTAGAAATTTAATGCCTGAATTTTTACTTATTCCATATGTAGAATATTGCAGTTTGTAAAATTATTACTTAGTACTTTTCTTTTTCCACTTCGGAAATTCTTTCATAATTGTTTTCTTAGAAAACTCCTTTCGTTGCATGCATTAATTATAAACACATGTTCTTGGTAAGCTATTTGTTATTTTCAGACATAATTATGGGTTATTATATATATATTTCCTTTAACTCAAATCTTAAGACTACCCATTAAAAAAAATGGTTCACAATTCAAGAGGAATGATAGATAAATAAAAAGAAGTCCAAAAGTGGCACAGTTAAAATATTCCTGCAATTTTCCTGAAGATTCCTGTAATTTTGAAATATAAATAAAAAAGTAGTGAAATTTCATTGAAATGTAAGTTTATATATTTCAATTGAAACACCCTCCCCCCACACACATGTTGTATTTTTCAGTTTCTTATGAGGCCGCGGTAGCCTAGTGGTCAATCGTGTCATGAGTTCGAGCCCAGTACCAATGAAGACCCTTCGTGTAGGGGAGTGATGCACGTTAAATGTGCCAAAATCCCTCGAGTTGCTGAACAGTGCGGCTTTAATATTCACTCACTCTGTTTCTTATTTTTAAATTTTTAAATCCATAATGGAAAAATGTCTACGAATAATCGAAAAATGAAGAATTTACTGGAAACTGTTGAATTAACAGGATTGTGTTTTAGCATTACAACAGTACTGGGATACCTGCTTTTCTTCTCACGTTTATTATAACATCTAGTTAATTTTATGTAATTCAGCGCAACTTTTTCAGTTGTAGTTTTTTATTTAGTGTTCGAAATGTTTTCGTGTTCTATAAGGAAGTGCAAGGCAAGTACTTCGCAGAGCTTAAGCAAAGCGCTGGCTTTCTTAGATTTTAAGGCTATTTATATTATTATGTTTTTCAATATCGAAAACTCTCCATGGTTAATTAACTAACCCTGGTTAAGTAATGGACTCTAACCAACGCGGATAATGGGTTTTATCCTTCAAGATCTTTATGTATCAAGATAAAAATACAATTAAAATGATGAGGCTAACATTCCTGAACATTCCTGCTGTGCAAATTGAGTGGTTACTGTAGCCATGGTCACGAACTCGTGGCTGGCATTGTCGAGTCATGGATTCTAAACCTAGTTTCACAGAAGCCATGTAGAGGGGATGTGATACACGTTAAATCTAACAAAGCTCAATTCCTTCCATTGGTGTGGTGTGGAAGTCTGGAGAGAAGGATGCCACCTCAGGTGTAGTCCAGATCACTTGAATGTGGTTCAAATTTATGAGATCTGTTACCAATATCCCTCGTGTTGCTTCAGTGTATGAGTGAATATTAACGTCGCACTGTTCAGCAACTCGAGGGATTTTGGCGACGGACTCGCAATTTTGAACCATAATCAAGTGACTAGGACGACACCTGAGCTGGCTTCCCCTCTAATAACTACCACACCACACCAAATGGAAGGCGTTTGAGCTTTCGACAGATTTAATGTGCATCGCGCCTCTACACGGCGAGTCTTTAGTGGTACTGAGCTCGAACTCGTGACATGCCTGCCACGATTTGATACCTTGACCACTGGGCTACCGAAGCCCCTCGTGATGCTTCAAAATGTGACATAAACGTAAATCCTCATAATCGAAATCATCCAAATTAAATCCAAATTATCCATATGTAGTTTGTATGTATAATACTAAGATAATAAAAGTTGAGTTGAATTCAAGTGTAAAGTTTATATCAATGAGAATAATATGGTAAATAGATTACCATATTTTCCCCATTGATTAATAGATAAATAATATGATGTCTCCATCCTTCTTGAAATAAATGAAAACTTTTAGAAAATAAAAAGGGTGGGTATATATACTTCGTGTAAATAATTAAAATATATATGCACTTTAGTACTTTTACTTCTGCATAAGTGAAGTTTAATATAGAATCCAAATGTAGGGGATGGATTTTTGTTTTAATTTTAAAGTATTTTCTACTCTTTAGAAAAATATTGCATTCATTCTTCTTATGAGTTATAACAATGATTAGATTCTTTAGGAAAAGTTGATTCCGAATTAAAAAATAAAATAGGCTTAGTCAAAGTTAATGTTAACATATATTATCAAAATCTTATTTTTATAGATCTAGTGGTTTTTCTTAAAATTGTTCGTACAGTCAACTTAGACCAATATTTTACAACGTCTCATTTTATTAAAAACATTTGCCTTCCTTTTTAATATATTTCTATTCAGGGAATCATAGTGAAAAATTGTATATAGTTCCTAAATTTTCCCTATTGCAGTAACCTATTTAGAACATAAAGAGTAGTTAAAAAAATGTCTCAAAAATGTTTTCAGATTAATTTAATTCAACACGTAATGAAAAAGCTCTACAACTGCGAATTTTACTAGATATAAAAACACACAGTCGTCTTATTTTTAAAGAGTGTTAATATTTGTATATAAAAATTTCTTTTAAAATTTTAGTTATGTTTCTGAGATACGTTTTTTGAAATGAGTTCTTTTATGGATTAAAACTGAAACAATTTCAAGGGAGTATATATGTCACGTCTTTTTTAAAAGAAAAATATACAAAAGTAATGGGATAAGTATATTAAAATGTATAAATAATATACTTAGTATTTTTTTAACCATTGAATTTTTGTAACTTTTAAAAAAATATACCTTTAAGAATAATACGGGATTCATTTCACAAAAAATGAATGTTTTTTATTTTTTAAGGGAAAAAAAATGAGCAAATATAGTTTTCAGAATTTTTTTACAGCTTCATTGAGAAAACACTGAAAACTTGTTAAGCTATTTTAAAAACTGGCATTCTTTAAAAGCTTTGAATGTTAGCAAAGAGAGAAGAATAAGATACTAATTAAAAAAAAATGTTTTTTACTTAATGCGAGTTTGTTTTAACATCTGTTACATTCTATCTATTAATATATATATATAACTATATCTTATCTATCTACCTATCTATCTATCTGTCTATCTCTCTATATATTAACTAATTTATATATATATATCTTTTTTATTAATAAAGAATAAAATTTAGAAATCACATGTATTACGCTAAAGTGAATTTCTTTAAATAAATATTATTATATTCGAATTTTATGTGTAGTGATAGTTTTTTCTTTAATTTTCCGCAAACTCTTATTTTGTTTTTTTATATATATAAATGATTTGATTGTGTAAGTAGAGCAAAAATTTCTTGAGTCCATAAATCAAAAAGGATATTATTATCAAGTATATGAATATTTTCGTAAGAAGGAAAATAAATATGACTAATGGAATTTCATATTTTTCACTTTTATGAAACAATTTCTAATAGTGTATTGCCTATTATCATTTCCTTTTAGCAACCTCCTGCGATGGATATTGCATTTCCGAACAAAGTCCTGGATAATTAAAAGTGCAGCATGAAACAAATTAAATCACCTATTGGCATTCAATTCAATGTAAATAAAATTAGTTCAGCAGATAATAGTAAGATAGGAAATGTACTTAGTTCTACATATGTAAAAGACGCGAAGTGTTAAGTGTCAAAAATTCAGTAACTATACCAATCATGATTTTTTTCCTATATTTCTTTTCTTATGTGTAACCTTTAGTAATGAACTTACGACGCCTAATGTTTATCATTTTATAATATGAAGACACAAGTGCATTGAATGTTTCTCTGAATGAAACAGCACCGACGAATATGGGGAATTTCGTAAAATATATTACATCTTCAGAATGAAAGGGAAAATGTGTAAAACAGTTTTGATGGGACAAACAGAAAATGTGTAAAAAGTAATCCTAAAACTAAAACTCGATATCGTATAGGACATCAAAAAGAAAAACTAAGAGCTAAAAAAAAAAAGAAAAAGTGAAGAAAAGAAAATCATGTCCTAAGTCCTCCACCCCAACATAGACCTTAACTCGAGAGCTTTTTGATCGATCTCAGCGCCCTCTAGCGGTTTCCCTAGATCCCAGTTTCTCAAATTGATTCCATTGGTTGGGAACAAATGGATTTCCGACCACTTCTTTTCTTACCTTTTTTCCCCTCGTAGTACATATTTCCTGCCATTTTATCCAATACCCTCTGGCGTTACAAAGGTTGTTATTTCCCAAATATCACCGTAGATAGCCCCACACGAAAAATAAAACGAAGCAAATAGACTTGAAAGTACGAACATTTTATTTCGTACTGGCAAAATTTTTCGACAGGGTTTTTGCGGGTGAAACTGAAATCCTTCGTTTGATATGATAACTGAAAGAGAGAGTACTGTACGTAGAAGGACTTGCAAGCGGGAAACCCTTGTAATTGAACCAGGAATATGCACGATCCAGCGCATTTGCCTCTGCCCCCGAGCTAGCCTTACCGGAGCTTAAAATCGATTAAAGAGGCGGCCGAACTAGCAAATGATTTTGAAGTTCGCCGTTAAAAGCTATACTACCGTAAAATAGCGATGCAATTACAACAAACTTCATTATCGTAATTTTGAATTTGAGATGTAACTCGGATATATCCATCAAGAAAAGCATCAACTCATCTTAAGTAGGAACTTGCCATCACGCAGAATATTGAGATTTGGAAACGCTTAAAGGGGGAGGGGGATTTTGTTGATTTTAGATTCTAAGATAAAATCAATTCTGATTGGAAAGTGCAGGTGGGCACTAGATGAAGGAAATTTGCCTTCCAGTTGAAGAGGCAAAGAAAAATTAACAGTTTTGCTACCAAAGTTTTCAGTTGCTCATTTACACCGAACCTTGAGACTTCTTTAATTATTTTCCATTTATATTTCTACAAAATTCATATCCAACCGCAAATACTTTTTATTAATTCTATTTTGGGGGTGTATTTGCTTATTTTAGTATTTAAAAATACGAATTTTGATAAAAAGAAATTTAAAATATCGCTTTTTGAAAAGATGTATGCTTAATGTCTTTCGAAAAATGTTTTTGTAGACTTTTAAATAGATAAAGTTTTTCTGTGCATGAATTTTCTAACTTTAACATGCAGAATTGCAGAAAGAAAAGATTGAATTTTTTCATTTCATCACAACTATGTTTAAATTAATTACACTGGATTCCTGTTCAGGTTATGTGATATATATGTAATATAAGAGATGACCTAACAATAGATAACTATTACCAAATGCATTTTTTGTTTTGTTAAAAGTAAGTTTATTGCAAGCAAATTCTGCAGTTCCAGTAAAATTTCATTCATGTAATTTTGAAATTTAAGATTTAGCTCTTAAGTTTCAATGTAATTGTATTAACCCGTCCTTTAAGAAAGTAATAACCCTGCATATGTAAGTTACAGAATTCACACTGTAAGCTTTTTGTTTTTTAATCGAATACAAGATAAAATTGGATTAGTTTAAGGGGATTAAAATTTTACTATAAGTAATAGGGTTAAATTAAATGCTTAGTTATAAATAATTAATTATATCGCGGGTGAGATTGTAATTTTTGTAATGTATTATGAAACAAATCATAATGGAATAACTTAGAAAAGTAATTTAAATAAAAAAAAATTGTACTAAATTAGCAATTTAAACATTTCTAAAAAAATTTTGGCCAGTCAGAAAAAAAAAAAAAAAAATCCAAGCACATATTAATCAAAACCGCAATTTCGGAAAAATAGAGCAATTACAGAATATGTTGTTGTTATCCTGGGATACATATGAAATACAAGTGGATGAACAGAAACATACAATACAAACAGAAGAATAGACATTTATTACAAATAATGACCCCAGCATATAACAGTAGGGGTGCGCTGCTTTCCATTCGAGAAGGGAATCCATTACAGGGGAAAAGCCCGACTTCTTTTCCCGAAGAAGATACAGCCATGTCTTACTCGGGATTTGAACCCGAACCCACTCGGTTACAAGCCGAGGGTCATATCCCTCATACTGGCCGGGTGGTTTACAGAATATGTTTTAGGTAGATAAGTTAGTTTAATTTTAAGATTTGTCTTTAATTCTATAGTTCTCATCATCTTGTGACAACTAAAACTTATATTAACTTTAACTACGTCTGGTGATAAAGCTAAAATTAAAAGGGCGCATATGTATGAAATTAGTTGATAAAACAGAAAAAAGGGATTTGGAAGTAAATCCCATTACAAGAAAGGAAAAATCTTATTCTATCATACCTAAATATGAGGTTTTGTTTATTTATATTGGAAGTTTTTTTAGATCATGAGCCTAATAATAAACGCATTCTACAAAAACGCAATGTGAAATTAATTTTTAAAAAATTAAAAAAAAATGCTTATACTAAATTTATGATGATAAAGGCTAATGAAGTTGATTGAAATGTTTAACGAAACAGACAATTTGCGAAACTATGCGTTAAAAGTAGTGTGTCGTTTATGCCAACTGCTGGAAGAGAACGGGTTTGTTAAAAAAAAAGAAAAGAAAAACTAAGTGCAGTTAATGGCATTAGTATATAAAATCAAATTTTGCAATTATTTCGTATAATTATGATAAGCAGATGATTAAACTTGGTATAATATCAACAGAAACAAATTAATTTAACTGAATTAGGTAACTATACCAAGGTAATTGTTTATTGCCTAATTCCACGGTAAGTTTGAAACAGTGCAGTATTAATATAGTTATCGCACACATTGTATAAGTAAATAAATGATGAATCTACATGCATGTTTAAATTTAATTAGGGACACTTATTTTAAATACTGTTGTTTGAAATTAAGAGACGTTTTGGATTATTTTTTTGTCGATTATTTCTAGAACTACTCAACAGATTTTAATAAAATTTGGTGCTTGTATAAGGATAATATAATGTAAAATAAAAAAAAAAAACCGTTAAAACACACATGCGTGATTGTTCGTAACACTCATCGAAGTCAGATTCTATGAAACAGTAGTTGCGGAATATAACAAAAAAAAAAAAAGGTTGATAAGGAATATGGTCCCCTCTTTCAGATGAATAGGTCTCGCAGCGTGATTTTATACTGGAAACAATAGAATTTAGGAATTCCTATGGATATAAATCCCACTCGTTCAGCAATTCTGTTTTCAGGCCTTGGATGGCTCTCGGAGTTGGTTCACTAGTTGCAATTGCCCTCACCATAGCGTATCAGGAACGCTCTATACGGATGAGATCTGGAGATCTAACTGGTCAATCCATGCGGCGAACATCCTCACTTTCCAGAAACTCCATCGACCATCATTAAATTATTTCTATTTTATTTACTGTGGTGTATTGTATAGCGTTCTAGTGAGTTAAATCTTTAATTACTTTTTATTTATTTTTCATGTAACTGTATTTTATTTTGGAGGCATGTTTAAGTACAATAAAAAATTAAAATTATTAAATTAAAACATTCTACAATATAAACAATCAACGTCCTCTTCCTCCCCCCTCAGTGGGCCGTAGTAAAATTATCAAACGTTGACCGGTCCGCGGCGTTAAAAAAGTTGGGAAGCACTGCCGTAGACTATATCATCTAAAATTATGAGTCAAGTAAAGAAAAAATGAAATCGATTTCGTTTTGCTTGGTCTTCAAAAAATTCCTTGACCTATTTCAAAGATATAAATTTCCTCACGATCGGCACGGAGGTGTTTTATGTATAGCACCATAAAGAGAGTACTTCATTATTGTTATACGTTTTATGACCAGTAATGAAACTACTATGATTCATGGCTAAAGGAGAAAGAAGTATACAATTGAACAAGGTGTCATTTCTACTGCATACTATCTACGAATAAGAATAACAGTCACAAAATTAACCTACACAAAGCAAATTTTGATGTTGCTTATTGTGAGGTTGTTTTTATTATACTTAGTAAATTGGTTGTTTCGCTTATTTCACTACCATTCTTAATACACAAAGCCACAAGTTATTACTCTAATACGGAAAAATCATCTTCATAAAAAAAGGGTTATTCATTTGCTTAGTGTTTCAACTTCTGCTGAATTACGCCGTTTGAGTCATCAAACCATGATATTTTTTTTAACAACACAAATGCTTTGTTTCGCATCAAATGATGGAAAATCATACGTTAGGATTGTAATTTACTTGCAGAATATCTCGCAACCCAAATCTTATTGGGCATGTTTATGAATAGTGTATTGTTATGGTTAATATTTTTTATTATATGTTATAACTTGTTTTGATCACTTTCGTTTCAAATTATTCAAGCTTTTCCTGGAAGTTTTTTTGTACCATTGTTTAGCCTTCTGCAACACTGTTGAATTAACCAAATTTTCATCAAATACTTAGAATGAATGAAAATTCAGATTTATGGTAATTAAAAATAGAAATTGATAAGTTTCAATTTAAATAGTTTTTTTTTATATTTGTGTCATTATGACATTTAATAAATTAATAAAGGAATTTATAAAATTGTCCGAAAATAGTTTAAAGTAAAAGGAAAAATGGAAAAACTTTTACGTAAGAAATAATGTTTTATAGGAAAATACAAGATTTAATTGAAATTTAGCTGATTAGAAATTGACATCTCGACATATTGCAACCATTGATAGATAAAGAAACAATTTTTTAAGTTAGATAGTTTTTACTGAGGAACAAACATTGCAAAACGTGTACTTACACAAGAAAGAACACATTACAAGTAGCAACTGAACAACCTTTCGTTAATTTCGGCATCATACACAATCTCTTTGTTCAGATCTGTAAACCTCGTATCGGAAAAAGGAAAGTTCGACTACTTTTTATATCATTTGATTGGTTGAAAGTTAGTATGATGCCATTTTGTGATATCAGTTCTAACACAGGTAAAAAAGTACAGACACATGTCAGTTAAAGTTAAGAATTATAGGTATGAAAAAAAGAGCCCCAAAATATTTGAATCAAATGAAAGGTTGAATGAGAGAATTCAAATTATATATATATATATATATATATATATATATATATATATATATATAATCTCAGACTGCTGTGGTGATTGCAACCAAATGGCGATCACCCATGTTTATGCTCGATAGGAGACACTTGTCCAGTGAAATCCATGGAGATCATGAAACACTTTTTAGCTGATCTTTCTGAGTGTTGTCAAGCGTTATTCTGTTGGTGAATAAAATTGATTATGCCCGAAGAAAGAATTATGCTATTTAGCGCAGCAAATAACTTCAATATTATTGGGGTTGAATATCGTTATAGTATCACCAATACCAACTATAATTGACTGTTCACTTGTCTATTGCAAACGATATTACTCCAAAACATGATGCCATGTTGTCGTAAAATGTGAAGCTCCCCTTTGGAGGACAGAATTATTCTATTTCTACTTTGATGTCAAACTCGCACGTGGCGGCTATTTTTGCTGAAACAGAAACGTATTTTTTTGGTCTCTGTCATATCCTTCAATCTCGTAGATGTGTCCGGAACCATTATAAACGGAAGTGTTGGTGCTGTTGGGTTAATGGTAGACTTCATTACGAGAGGGCCCCTGGAGCCCAATTGACGGATAATTGTTCCAGAAGATACGGAAGCATCCAGGACGTCCTGTTCATACTACAGTGTGAACTCGACGAAAGTGAATTGAGGAGACTATAATGCTTGTCAGAGGATTTGTCGGTTCAAATGTGCTAACATTCCTTCGCTCTGTTACCCTTCGAACATGGCGCCTTTTTATTTTTCAACCACCATCACAAACCAATGAATTTTGGACACGTGTAAGTAACTCTCCACTTGCGAATGATGGGCCAACCTGCCCTTCTGAATGAGATTATGTAATCCAATATGAACTAATTTGTCTACCTCAAGCAAATGAGTGGCACAACTATTGTGGAATCTTCTGGTTACTTCCCTTGCATCCTTCCCTTACGGAATGCACCACTATCACACATTTATCTTGTACGTGATAGCAGTACATTCTATTTCAAATGCATCGATCTACCCATCAATGTACATCGTTTTCTAAGTATACTTTCATGTGTTGCATATTTACTACCACACAGTATGCATGTAAAATTCTATTTTTGTATTTGCCCGAAAAAAATGAAAATGAAATATTCTGAGAAAATAAAAATAAAAATAAAATAGGTTTACAAATTATGTAAGTAAACAGTAGAGCTCATTTAGTGACTATCCCTCATTTTTCTAAACATTTTGAAATTTTTCGCCGGAACGTGTTTCAGCAAATGCTTCGGGGTGAAATATTAGGTTTTAATGCTATTTCAAAGACTTGGTGGTGAGTTGGTATGAAGTAAACATAAAAGAACTTCCATAGTGCCCATAAAAAAAATTTGAACAAAATAGCGATTATGTAAAAAAATTTATAAATGCTTAAGTTTTTTAAAATGATGTAAATATTAATGCAAATAAACATTTATTCGTATTCTTGAAATATAGATCTAATTTTTAAGATTACTCACGCATAATGAGTAAATTTTCTGCAAATTTCTTTTCTATAAAACATGATCTAAAGAAGTGGTTAAACACGTATAAAATGTGAATATTAGATGAGGAAATAACAATAATTTAACGATTTAGTTATATTTGTTTATTTATTTAACAGCTGATAAATTTATTATTTGAAAAGAGTTTTTTTAATCATAAGTATGTTTATTTAAGGTATTTGTACACCTTCGAAGAAAATGTTTTGAGAAACTTTAATATTTACTATTAAAATATTTTTTACTGATGAAATATAACTTAAAACTATGAAAAAAATACGTTTAGTATGTTACTTGTAGTACAAAAAAAATTTAGGGAGAAAAACATAGTGCAAATAGTAATAAATTGATTATTAGAATAACGCACATATATCTCAAATGTAAACAAAAATATCACTTTTCTATAAATTTGATGTTGATTATCATAATACTTTTTAGGGCTGGTACTATTTTTCTGATGATAATCAATTTATTACAATTTTTATCAAGGTTTGAGTAAAAGAAGATTGAAAAATCATTAAAAAATTATTACGAGCACGATATATACCTTAGTTACTAAAAACATATCAACTATATAATTATAAAAATAGTAGGGGTTATTTAAATCTATAAATAAATGTTTTTATAAAATTTAAACTAATTTGGTTTACAACTTTTTCTGATATTTACGTTGTCAGATGTGCCAATACGTTAAGAAAAATCATTTTGAGATAAATCAGAAATAAACTTTCAACTGCTATTTTTAATATTAAACACAATTAGATATACTTAAAATGCTCATGATTTATAAATACTACCCTCTTTACTCTATAAAACATTGATTTTTTTCCCTTGTAGCTCTTAAAATTTTTTTACGCTGCTTTACATTTGGTGTTGAATGTCATTCTGCGTCATTAATTCTATGGATGTCAAGATGTTTGTATGATTTTAAAGTAAAATAACCAGGAGTTAAATTAAGTTTTTTAAGATGTCAACACACAACCCTTGTACCCATCATTAAATTGGATCACATTATCCATTGCACCAGATTTTAAAGTTTTGAGGCACACGAAAATTTCTTTTGGTACTCTGGGCTATATAGTGCCATTAAAACACTCGTTTGAATTTTGTGTTTTGCCATTCAGGCATTTAGTAAACAATTCTTTGGTACATAATTCTAAATATGCAGGCTTAATCATGTTTAACACTTCATTTGATAAACCTTTATATTTTTCTTTTGGCTTTTTGCCACAAGACAGTGCTCGCTGGTAGCAGCACCAACTATCTTTTACGATAGGATACTGTCCATGCATGGGTTTCTCGACACTTGATGAGCAATGAAACAGGGCCGCAATAACATTTTGCTGAAGACCGGACAGGTTTTCAACATTACTACTAACAGTAATACCATAACAGTTTTGCAATCGGTCAATAAAAGAGTCGGTGAGTTTGCCTTTACCGGACAGATTTTTATTTTTCGACTTTAGTTTGTGCAATCTCGCACCTACTATCTTTTGAATGTGACCGATGCATTCATATTTTGTGACGCTATCTTTTCCATAAGTATCTTTGACACTTATAAAGCCCTTAGAATCTCCGTCACCATAATAATGTGCATATTTAAGGCCTCATTTGACAATAGAATGTTGGAAGATTCTAGTTGCACCAACAGCTTCCATTTTTAACGCAGAATCTTGAAAATTGCTATGGCACACGTGATCTTCTGCAAAAGTTTTCGACTCAATGCTTTTAGGCCTTCTAGAAATCTTTCTTCAATTGGGACTATGTTATGATATTATTTCAATATCCGCTACTTTACCAGTGTCAACTGACAAAGTTGTGACACACTCATTCATGGAAGTGCAACCTCTACGCTGCCACGTTACATCAACTGAAACGCCACATTCAACTATTTTAGTTTTAGAAGGATGTAGCACTAATAGTTCAGAAGCTGCTTTTTGCATTGATAGTTCACTAATTCTGAAATCACAGACAGGAGTTAGTTCTCATGATTAGTGTATGCAGTTTTACTAAGCCTGGGTAAATTTAACATACCACATAATTTAAACCCAATAGAAAAACCTTTCCTAATTTGTCTCATACCGTAAAAAAATCTTGTATTTACTTCGGGACAGTTTAAAGTTTTAAACTAGAAAACCCTGAGTAAAAGTAACAATGTTTACACCTTATAACAAAATTTGAGCACAAACCATATCTGGAATCCTCAGAAAGCAGTAAACCTTCTTGGAAACATCTTGGGAAACAAAGCTGTAAAAAAAAATTTAAGAGGACTTCGATGTCCATAATTCTGTTACCAGTAAGTGGCTTACTTTCCTATTCTGCCATTTCTTCCTCAAAAACAGCAGGCATTTTAATCTTTGGAGAACTGGCGTTGGTAGATAATGAGCTGCAATTTTATTGGTAGATTCATTACCTCTAAATTGAAGTTTTCTCTTTGCACTAATTCTACGTTTATCATTACCCATTTTAACCCTTTATCTACCGCATTATGATTTACTGCAAATATTTTCATGCAATATTTTTTTTGGATCACTGCATTGAAAATTAAGGGATATACATAAATAAAATACTCAACTTCGGGAAATTTAATTCGTTAGAGCTAATTAAAATTAAATTGGTATTTTAAAGTACCGTCATCACACAAAGGTCTCAAATATTCTCATAAAATGAAAAGACCGAATGACTTTTTTAACATAGTTTTAACTCTTAAACACAGAGAATACTAATATTTTACAGAACAAAATATTTATTTTGAAAGATTATTAAATTTTTAAAACTTATTTGCTTTAAACTTAATTGGAGGATATTGAAAGAAACAGCTTTTTTTCCATTAATACACAGAAATTCATTACACTTTGTACATTTTGAGTGAGTTTTCGAATGAATGTTTTTAAAGCACTGCATCCTGGGGTAAGAAATGCTGTATTTTCTTAACATGTACTACTGTACTTTGAGTTCAGCCTCTTGATCGTCATCCTAAGAATCCAACGAAAATTCCAGCAGATAATTTGCGGGACTTCTTCATCAGAAAAATCATCTGTTAGTACATCACAGAAGTCAGATGGTAGGTTTTATAATAAATCCAAAAAATTGAACTTGAATTGAAAACTTGAGCTTACTTTTTACATACTTTCTAAGAAAAGGAAATAATAATAAAAATAATATTAGCACCTTGAAAATCTCCAGCTATTGTTAAATCTCTGCTATACATAAAGAAATTAAAATGTTTTCAATTTTTGAAATAACAATAGACATTTTATTTAATTGTTTGGAAAAAAAAAAAAAAAAAAAAATTCAGATTCAAAATTCAGAATTTTTTGAAAACGTTAAAATAAAACAACGAAAAAGCAAAACAACTAAGTTAAACTAAAAGAAATGCCAAAGAAAAAGCATAAGTCTATTTCACTATAGTTAAGATTCTACAACACAACGAAAAACAACAATTGCTCCAACACTCAGTGTGCTGTCAGTACTCATAAGTACCACAAAGTTATTCTACTGTAAAATTAATTATATACACTGTTCACTTAAAATAAATAGTCAACTCGTTTTCTTAAGTCTTTCTTAACATATAAAAAAAAAAATAAGACACTTACCTTTTGACATTAACTACTTTTTCGGAACAAAAATGACAATCTTCGCAATCCGATCAAAACGTCAGCTGAAAACGCAACTTCAACCATAAAACTATTTGCCTTCCTCGCTAAAATACTCATCATAGAACCCATGCTTCCATATATCTTGAAAGGGTGGATTTAAAAGAATATTTCTGCTAATGTTTGTCCGAGTTTTTGTAAAAATGGCTATTTTATGTAATTTTAAAGTGAATGGTACTTATAAGTACCGTCGGTAGATAAAGGGCTAAATGAATAAAAAAATTTAACTTTTTTCAGCAATAAAAAAGGATCAAACAGAAACTTATAAAGAACTACGCAATCATAAGCAAATGTAAGCAAACAATAACGCACTCTCTTTTCCTGCCAGATTCTGGATAAAAATACAAGTAAAAACCTGTTGCCAATGATATTTTTGAAGATTATGAAAACTCAAATTCTTTGTTTAAATTTCCTACTATTGCATATTTAAACGATACTTTGAAAAATAAAATGTAAACAAACATTTTTTTCAACTTCCGGAATGCAGCCTTATACTTCTGGTTTCAAAAAAGTAGCTATCGAGTAAAATTCAAATCCCCATAACTTAAGTTCTAAATAAGATAGAAACAAAATTTAAACACCCCATTTTAAAGAAAAAAGTCCATATTTTAAAATAACATCGAAATTCAAGCATCGAAAATTTTGACGAAAATAACGTTTTGAAGGTGTACGGATATCTTAAATATTTATTAAGAATTGATTCTATAGTATATATACATTCTAGTATATATAAACATATTATCTAAATGAGTTGTCATCTCATATAATATTTGTTACTTCCACCTTTTGCTTTGTATAGAACATTAACTCGTCGTGGTACTGATGTAATAAGCTTCTGACATGTCTTTACAGGGATTTCAGACCATGTTTTATGAAGTGATATTTCTAGTTCTTTGTCATTTGTTAGAAGATTATTCTACCCTTTTAAATGCTTTTCAAGTTCATCTCGCAGATTTTGGATTACACAAATATCAGAACATTTTAATGGCTATATTTCAGATGATGAAATACACCATTGTTATGATTAAACCAGGTTTGTACAGTTTTGACGCGATGGGAAATAGCATTGTCGTCCTGATATATTCCGTCACCATCTGGAAACCAATCTTCCATTAATGGTTTAACATTTTCTAGATGAGATAAGTACTCATTCGCAGTTCTGTTACCATTTATAGTGATGAGGGGACACCAATCCCATTCCAACCAAATGCTTCCCAAATCATTAATCCTTTACCTCCAGCTTGCACAACTGTTTGTATGCAATCTGGAAGAAAAGCTTCTAGTTGTTCCCGAAGAATTATTTGTCTACATTCATTTGTAAAATGTGTAAAACAGCTCTCATCGGTTCATACAATTTTTTCCCACATTTCTACGTCCCGGATTTTCTATTTTTTAGCCCAAGGATAACGATATCATTGGTTTAAAACTGACAGATAGGGTTTTCTTATTGGTTATCTACTTCCAAGCCCAAAATTTTTAAGTTCTCTTCGTATTGTTCTGTGCGAGGTATTTGTTTCCCAAGTTTAAATGGAAATACTTTGTAATTTGTAAAGTTGTCAATCGTCTGATTTTCCTATTTTTCTTCACAACCTGCTTCAAATTTGCTCTCATCATGTTTTTTTCATTTTCCTGGGCTTATGTCCTCGTCCCCTAGATGATGAAGCTTTTGTGCTACCTTTAGTTAAGTATGCTTTATATTTCCTTATTACGCTTCTGTTTGATATTCTAAAATGTTTTCAAATTTCAGATATTTTGACGCCATTTTGTCGCATAAAAACAATCTGCCCTCTTTTAAACTCACTAATAGTTTTTCTCGATGTCATCATAAAACAAAAATAACTAGTTTTATAAACTCAAAACAATATTAACTGTAAATAATTGAGTCGATTTCTTTGACAAGTACATTTTCTAAGATATTAATAAATATTTTCTATAGTTGCAATCTAAGGAAAAGTAAAAATAAAAATAAATGGAAGGCAACAAGTCATTTGACCACTATGTTTGCAAACTAGATTTTAGTATATATACAAACTGAGAGGGGCACAGTAGGCCTTGGCCCGCCATGCGCTGTTAAGCCACGGAGTACATATACATTACAATAATTTTAAATAAAAAAATAAACAAATTTACATTAAATGTGATATATATAATTAAATGTTTATATTTAAAATCAAAATTATTTACAACAAATAATTTATTAGAGTGTTCTTTAGAAGTTATCAAGTTAATTATAGTAGGAGATTTCAGTGTGATTTCTGATGTAACAATCATATAAATAATCTTGAAAAAATAGAATAAATAGTGTTAAGTGAATTTGCTTATTTTTCACTAATAGACATCTTAATT
>BMAV01026052.1:722580-742321 GCA_019973955.1 Trichonephila inaurata madagascariensis | reverse complement strand
GTAACAAAACCTAGTATACATTTTTGAAAAAGCAATACTTAGGTTTTAATAAGTAGACGACTTTGGGATTAATGCATTTTCAAGGGATTTTCCAATAAACATTAATAAAAAAGTATTTTACGAATTTCAATACCGGTATCGCAAAGGCCATATCAAATTTTGTTGCGCATACTTCAACGTACGTATAAATCAAATTTCATATGTGTACGTCAATTATTGTAGGAGGAGTAGGGTAGTTTAAAATAATTTCAAGACTTTAAATTTTTCTTAAAAAAAATAAAGGATTAGCTTTTTGTGGTATTTTGAGCTAAAAAAAACTGCTTTACGTTATACATATATATATATATAAATTTGTAAAAACCACATTAAATCTCTTCTCATCATCATCATAATCATCAAAGTATTTTTTATAAATCATATTATATTTCCATAATTATTTTTACTTGCCAAAATAGATTTATGCAACAACTTTGATGCCATTTTTCTTCCGTTTCAGTTGCCATTCGAACGTTTGAAATGTTTACAATAAATATTTAAAATTTTGTCTATTCTGTGGTGCAGTATATACAAACTTCAATCTTTTATTAGAAAAAAAGGAAAAATGCTTCTAGTGGAATTATTTTAAACTATTAAGATTTATAAACGTTTTAAATGAAGAAAAAGGGTGCATTTTGATTTCAGAGGCCAATGGTATGTATAAAGTAATTACAATAAGTAAAGGTGTAAGAAAGCAACGTTTTCCAAATGAATATATGCAACCTGAAATTCTATTTAATATTTGAAGCTCTTCATAAATAAATAGAAAGTATAAGAACAGCAGAAAGTTTTTTCATGGTACGAAATGGTTTCTGAAATAGAATTTCTAAAATTCAAAACTTCTGTATAATCTTAAGGTATCTACTACCTTATAATTGTGAATTTTGCCAAAAATTAACTAATTTTTTTGTATAATTTTATTTTATAGGTCATCTTATTATCTTCAATAAAATACTAAGTTTTTTTATTTTCCATTCGCTAGAACAAAAACTACAAGTGTTTTAGTAAAAGCAGATGCCACATAACTTTAAACCAGATGCCAAATATTAAAATGCGTTTTACTCGACATGTATTTTTTTCGAAAATGCTCAAAAGGGGACATTCGTTGCTCTCAAAGAGTTTTGAAAATAATTGATTGAAATTTTTTGTGTATGTTCTGTGTAATAGTAGAAGCATTTTAACTTTAAGATTTTTCAATCATTCTTTTATTAAAAAATTTAGAGTCCCTTATGGGAATATAACCACTGTTTTTTTAAGCAATTTCATATAATAACTAAGATAAAGTGCTCTAGTTTTTGAAAAATTAAAATATCTTTTATCCTGATGGTCATTTCAAAAATTAATATCAAAGTAACACATCAAAATTGAAAAAGTGAGAATTTGTTGATAAACTTTTTGTTCAGAAGGGGCCTCTTTTATGTAATTTTTGGTACATTTTTACCAATTTTTCCCCTTTTAGTAATAATATTTTCTTTTTCTCTTTTAATTTAAGCATTTTTTTTTAAATGTACTAAATAAATCTAAAAAGCACAAAAATTTCCATATCTCCATTTAAAAAAAAAAATTGTCGAAAGTAGTCGGATACCTTAATGTCTTGTATTTTATTTTGTTACTCCTCAGAAAATATTTATTACCTGTATAGTATATTACATTTTAAATATGCAATAAAAATATTATAAATTTTTGTAGTATGTTTCCCTGTGTATAATTATACAGTTTTCATTCTCCCACCCTACAGTTTGCATTCTTATTTTTATATAGAAGCATGACGCATCCTTAAGTTTTTTTTTTAAAAAAAAATGAAAAACAGTGAAATATAATGAAATCTTTAAAAGAAAATGGTCTTATTAAATGTCTATTCAAAGCAGATTTCTACAAGTTAATTTTGAATGGATAGGAATACTGATCAACGTTAGAGTATATGTCAATATATCAAGCGTGTAGGTGTGCTCTCTCGCTTATGTAAGCAATGTTCATTTGATGGAATGCTTTATGCATCCGAAATGTAATTAATTAAAATGAACATTGATTAGCTTCAGTGCTTGCTTCTAGACAGATGACATTTTAAAATTTCAAGGAATATATGGTATTTTTAGACCTCTTAAGGAGTGATCTTCGTTAAAAGTGTACTTGCATGAAATGGATTTACAAAATGCCAAAAGAAATGCGGGGGCTGAAATGATTATGAGGATATTTATTAGTTTCAAGTAAAGTAAGATTGCTATGATTTTATTTAAGTTAAATAAAGTAAATTAGTCAAGCAAGTTATGATTTTGCACGTTTAAGTGTGAGAGATAAAATAAAAATTATGTTATAATTTTATTGAGTTAAGTATTTGTAACGATAATATTCGTTTAAATAAGGCATTATAATTTTTATTTCACTATTTTGTAGAGAGAGAGAGAGAGAATATACAGTTTTTACTTTTAGTGTTATTTAGTTTGAAAATGTTATTGAAAGAGTTGCCATTAATTATTTAATGAGGGTACTTTAGTGTTTATGGGGTCTCTGGGAGGGGGGTGTTAATTTGTCTCGAGAGCTGAAAATATAAACAATTTTCGATTATATGCAATTTTTTGAAATTAAAATTAAATGATTAGATTCTCTTACACATTATTTATAAAGGAATAAGGTTTCAAAAAATGGCAAAATGTTCAAAATTTTATCATATAATTTTAAAAAATTATAAACTTTAGAAAATAAACATTTCTGTAAAAAATTCTAATTAAGTTTTACGTTACGCATGATATTTTCTAAAATAATAGCTCTAATTACCAGCAGTAAGTTGTTTTATAAAGTTAAATATATCCTTATTACACTGTAGCTTTTTTTTATATAAATAGAATAAAAAATCATATTTTTAAAAAAAATAAAATTAAAACTAAATTTTTTTTTTAAATTTCATTATTTTCTAAATTTTTTGAAATACAAAAGATACATAATACTAAAATTAGATAGGGTTAAGAGAGTATTATACATTTTATAATTCTATAAAGTTTATACGTCAAAGGCTACTATTTTAAAAAACAGCATGCGCAACGTAAAATTTACTTAATATTTATTACAGAAATGTTTCTTAATTTTCATATGCTTATAATTTTTAAAACTAGGATTATATTTTATACATATTTTATTTTTTTTAAGCCAAACTCTTTTATAAATAATGTGTAAGAAAATCGAATTATTTAATTTCAATTTCAAAGAATTGCATATAATCGAAAATTGTTTACATTTTCAGCTCTCGAGACAAAATTAACACCCTTGAGACCCCTTATATACCTATCTTTTTATGTCCTTTCCAACTTTCCCATCAAGCTCTAGATTCAAGATAGAATAATACTATCCAGTATTTCCTTCTTTTAAATTCCTATAGATGTGTCCAAAAGAGTTGAAAGATTATCGATAGATTTTTCAAACATTGAATTATAGGAACATGTCTCCAAAATGTTTTAAATAAGGTACTGAATTATATATGCTGGAATACATTAAAAATATGCAATAACTTAACGCAAAGTGGGTGTATAATTTAAACTTCAAAGGTTCACTAGGAAAAATAATGTAATTAACAAATATTTTTCCACCAGACCTCAAGTTTGACTTCAAAAATCCGGATTTTGTGTATAAACGAGTACGTATTCCTCTTTGAAATGCTTATAATTAACCTAATTTATGTTTTTACGAAATGAGCTTTGCATAACTTGAATTGATTTATGTAGAAGTAAAAATTACTTTTAAGTACTTCAGTAGCTCCTATTGGGAATATCGGACCAAGATTAAATAATTTAACAGTTTGAAATCTTTAAAAAGGCAGCTATCATAAATCTTCAAGCAAATTCGAAAGAAAATATAGTTAAATTAACTATTCCTGCATAACTACTTTAAAATCATTTCTACCTATTAAGTTTAGTAAGCATTAATATATATATTTTAATAACTGCAGTATTCTAATTCGAATGATGGCTTAAAAATTAAATTTTTAATTATAAACAAAATTGTGATATCTGAGTAAAATGTATTTAAAATGACTGCAAATGATACCAAATTAAACTGCAATTTTAAATGCCGTGCTTATTGGCAGATATGCATATTACCATTATTGACACCTTAGATGAAAGAAAAATGATTTGACTGCTACTTATTCATTGATATCAATGCATTATATCCTAAATGCACATTTTAAAATATTGTTAGAAACATAGGAACCAGCTAAAATATTCTTCATTTTTATCAAAAAATAACTATATTAGTTCAAATTCAAATAATTTAAATTTATATGTTACCGTTATATAAAGTGTTATAATTCAGTTATTTCATAGAATAACTATATATATAGGTATTTCATAAAATAACAAGACAAATCAGTTAAAGTATATAACAGATGAACAATTTCATTCTTTACCTAGTTATTCTAAGAAATAACTAGGTATTCCATGAAATAACTAAGGACAGACCAGTTAAGTGAAAAATAAACAATTTCAAAGATGTTTTATAAATTAATTGATCATAAATGGCTAAAATCTTTCGAAAAATACATTTCATTCCTTTTGCAGATGAATAATTTATAAATAATAAGGGAAAGCAAAGATGATACGCTTTATTATATTGCTCATATTACCAAGAGTTAAACAGAAAAAGGGGAAATAAGAATATGTTGCAAAAATAAATTATACTTAAATATCAACAAAAATACATGTCGGGAAGAAAAACTGTTGCTTTATAAAAACATTGTGTAAACCTTTTAAAATAAAAATGTAAGAGAATATTAATAAAAATTTTATGAGATACCTTTTTATTTTATTTTTCATTATTTATTAAAGAAAAGATTGCTGTGATGACACTTTGAATTGAACTGCTTATTTATTTTTGAAACATGCACACTTTTTAGTATTACACATTTTTTTTTTACACAAGCACTTTTTAAATCCTTGTCCTGAGCCGCAACTTAGAGCTGTTGCGACAGATCGAAGCGTTGTGTCAATATTTGGAACTTCTTCAATGGAAATTAATTCCCGCTGACATATACTGAACGATATCTAGAGTACAATTGTTTTATATATATTCCGCCTAGTGGGAAAAATTCTTCCCAAAGCAGCTAGAACCGGTTCAAAGAGCTTTCGAGTGTCGAATTTCAAAGTTTAACGATAAAGTAATCGTTATTCTATAGAATACCTAGTTAAATCGTAGAATTCAATAATTTTATATACTTTAACTGACTGATCCAGTTATTTCATGAAATACCTAGTTATTCTATGAAATAACGGATTTCACGCTTTAGCGGTAACATATATATATATTTCATTAGTGCCTCAGTAATCAAAATCCAGTTTGTTTGGGTACTTAAAATGTTTTTATACTAATTTGAAGTGAAGTGAAGAAACATTAAAAACTTACTTAAATATTTTGAATAAGTTACAAATGTTTCTGAAATGTAAACAAGTAGCTTTTCTGGATTTTATAGTGCACTAATTAGTTTGTTTAACATTGTTTTTTATTGCGAGAACAAATTTTTCTCTTTGCAAATACTTTATTGTACACTGGGATATTATGTACAAAAACATATTGTCATTTAGAAAAATGATGTAGCATAAACCTTACAATGTATTATCTTGTATGATCTGAACAATGTATTATCATGTATGACCTGAACAATGTATTACCCTATATCAGGGATGGCGAACTACTTGCACGCGTGCCATTGATGGCACGCGGCACAATATTTTGGGCACGCCACCGTTCAACCACGATTGATTCTTTAATCAAGGTATTTTCAGGGAGATTTCCTCAGTTCAAAGAATTATCAGAAACACTCAAGTTTATCATGTACCCTGATGTGACATCATTTTATAAACTGAACTTGCCACAACTCGACTGGTTGGAAATTGAAGAATTTGAAATGTAACTTATTGATTTCTTGTCTAGTTCAATGTGGATTCAAAAATTTATTGAAACAAGGAAAAAGTTAGAATTGATTGAAACAGAAAGAGATTAACAAGCAATATAAGTAAAAATGCCAGTAACGAAATTTTGGAAGCATTAAATTCGATTCCAGATACGTTTAACTGTTTGAAGAGGCAGGCTCATGCTATTTTAACCATATTTTCATCGACCTATGCCTACGAATCATTATTTTCAGGGATGAATAACATTAAAGACTCGCTTAGAAACCATGTAGCAGATGACTCCAATTCAGCACGTATTCTTCTAAAAGTAACATCTTACCCAATCCTAATATAATTTATTTGTCTTCTAATCTGCAACAGCAGAAATCACACTAATGTTACTTTATATAATTTGAATTACACGTTTAACTAAAACATTTACTACTATAAAATACAAAATGTATTTTTCTTTAGTAAATAAAGAGCTCTGTGTTGTTAGTATTTAGTTTTATTATTTTCCCAATAATAACAAGTCAAAATTATTTGACGGCCCGTCTATACCTCACTAAGCATTTCTTTAGAAAAAATGGCAAGTTGATCCATAAAGGTTCGCCACCCCTGTTCTATATGATCTGAATAATATATTATCATGTATGTCCTGAATAATGTATTATTATGTATGCCCTGAATAGAGTGTATTATCATGCATGTTCTGAACAATGTATTATCATGCATGATCTGAACATGTATTATCATGCATGATCTGAACAATGTATTATCAAATAATAATCAAAGTTCCTCTTTACAAACACTTTGTGTACAAATACTTGAAGTACAAACTCTATAAAGAGATTAAACGATGCTCTTAATTACTTCTTTTCAGTTTGAAGCTCTCTGAAGAGTTCATGAGTATCTGCATTTGATTTGTTTTGCAGAGGCCCATCAGCTCTCCAGGGGTTCTTGGAAAAGTTCTACTGAGCTTTCTTTTTGCTCTTTCAAGAGAAAAGCGGCACTTCGCGGCTCATTGCATCACCTAAGGGTGAAAGAAAACAGTCTTTCTCTTGTCTCTTTCCGTTCCTACTAATGAAAGCTGTTTTGAAACTTTTGATTCGATACCAGCTACAATTGCTTCGTTACTATATATTGAGAACTTCTCTTATAACACCTGTTTCTATTTCCTGCTTTTCTTCCATCGCCATTTCCGTATCTAATTTTGCCACATTCATTTCGTACAGCCTTGAAAAACGTTGATTTGTATTTGACGTACTTCTGTGAAATTCTTCCCTTTTCAATGAAAATGATTCGGTGAAATTCTTCTCTTTTGAATGAAACTGATTTTGTAAAATTCTTCACTTTTGAATGAGAAAAGAGCTTCGTTAATTTTTCCCATTCGAATGAAAATGGTTCCGAGAATTTCCTTCATTTTGTATGAAAATGGCTTGAAATTTAGAATGTTTGCTAAAAGCTGTTGAATTAAGGCATTCATCTGTGATATTTTAAGTAAATTCAAAGGAAAACAGAATTGTTGTGCTATCCATTTTGACAAAAGATATCAAAATATTTACCAGAACTCTAACGAGATAAAACAGACAAAATTTATTTAATATTTTGTTGTATACTCTCATGCATGTCATTAAAATTGTTTGAAAATGTATACAATACGAACTGTTGTAAGAGTTAGTATTAATAACTTTTAATCAACTGTCGTACTTTTAGCACAATTAGGTTACAGCGTTTGTTCATAGATTTATGGTAAATATCATAAATCATGTCATATATATATATATGACATGATTTTAGAAACAGACTTAGTTTTTAACACAAGGTCTTTATTTGATCAAAGTTACACATCATCTGACGCAAGAGGCAGAGAGAGAAAGAACGCCACCGAATAATCTTAAGTGGGTTAAACACTTAAAACACCGATCGCGGCGTCCATGAGTGCTCTTGAAAGTTAATGCTGACATATAGGGCTATTAAATATAACGATCTGGAATTAGACATGTTTATTGTCTAGGCCATATGTTCGGAAGAAATAAATGGTTCATTAGTTGGATACTTGAAGAGGTGAGGAGGTAATATAAAAGTGAATTACTAGGTAGGGAATTTAATTTTTAAGCAAATTTAATTATCCTTACACATATATATATATATATATATTGTTAAAAATTTCAGAACTTAAAAATATCTCCCCAATTGTAGAATTATATGAATCATACACTGTATATCCTTATTTTAGATATTTTCGGTTTCCTTTGGTATTTTATAATCCCATTATATGGGAAAATGTGAAGTAAAAATAATTTCCCGGCTCCTTCATAGTTTTAGTGGTGTACCTCGGCAGCGTTCAGAACAAAAGAATGCTAGAACCATTATTAAATTTTACCTCGTATATAATACGATTCTGGACAGATGTAAGCTTCAACAACCATCGTCCTACGATCCTCATCGTCTTAGCGCATCTGTATTGACTGGTTCAGTGGGAATTTTTCCCGGATCCAAAAAAAAAAAAAAAAAAGTTTTTTTTTAATAAAGATTCTTAAGAAAGGTCTTTCTTTATTGCAGTTGCATTCTTTCGGAATTTTCATCAAACTGGCATCAGTAAACTTCAGAGCAGTATAAATATATCGTGTTAAATATATATAGAAGGGAATACATATTGATCAAAATTGTATTTTAGTATTTTAATCATATTTGTTACACTTTGCTAAACTTTAGCAAGTTCTTACTGCAAAGTGCTTAAGAATTGAAACAGAGTTCATTTAAAATTTATATTTTTCTAAGTTACTATATGTGATAAAATGAAAAACAGATTTAATAGTTTTAATGACATTAAAACTTTTACAAGTAATTAACCAAATTTTTAAAAAAATCAGTGAGTAGATAAGCATATCGCATTAAAAACGAACAACTGGGCCCCTATTATGAGATAAAAAGTTTAAGAAATACGACTTATACACACACACACAACTCAACTTTATATATATATAAGCTTAAATTCATTTCTAAGAAAAATCTAAATTTCCGAACCCTAATTTGTTTTAAATATTTATTTAGCTTATGTATTTCATCAGTAATCTTCATGATTCTTTTAAAGCAATTTCTTTATCTGATACCAAAACAGATCAAACGTACTTATAGCCTTTTTTTAGTGACAGTTATTATCTGTCTGGTTTTTGTCGGAGGTAAAATGTTGTAACGTAATTCCCTGTTACATGAAGTTGTCTCTGATAGAAGATTTATCAAATCTGGAAAATCCCAGACTAAAACCAATGACCTTCAAGATATTGAACTTAGCTTATTAGGAAATATATATTAAAGTTGGATCATTTCAAAACGTTTTCCGTGGCATTGCCCAATTTAAAGGTCAGAGTTTAGTAATTAAGTTCTTATGAAAGATGGACTATTCGGGCCTTTTGCAAGATCAGTCATCTTTAAAATAACATGATTTTTTTCCTGACAGTTATTTTTGCTTCGGGAAGAACCTGGATCAATACTTTATTCAGTATATTCCACCATTTATGAGTTTGTAAAATGATTTCTGACCTTGGATTTTTTTTACTTAGCAAAATGATTATTCTTATACAATATAAAAAATAACAATTAATATGCCACCCAAATTGTAAATGTTTAACACAAAAAGCAAAAATTAAGAATATAATTAACAAATAAAATATACAAGTATAAAAAAAATATTTAAATGCTAAAAACTGCCAACAGTTTTTGAAAATAAGAGGAATTTCTGTTCTACATAATGATGTAAGCAGTACATTTTCTTTTAAATACAGAAGTAGAGGTATATACTCTTGGGGGCTAAAATGTAACTTCAAGTTTATAAAGAAATTAAACTAAATTTTCAGAAGCATATACTCTCGAATTATAAATGTAATAGCTGTTACCGCCCTTTCACTTCGTGTTGTATGACTATAAGTTTTTTTTTAGTTATTAATATCTAAGTCCTAGTATTAAACTTTCGATTGCATTGAAAAACATTCTTATACACCTTGAATTTTGATTTAAAAAAGAACTGGTCCTGGTATAATAATCTTTTACGCCTCCTTAATTTCCCTCGGTCCATTTCCGCAGAACCCATTTTTAGAGTGGACATCTACTCTACAAAAGAAACATGCTTACCAAATTTTGTTTGTATATAGGTTTAATACTTCAAAATCGGGAATTTTTTTCCTACAACACACCTTCAAACCCTTGGGAGTCAATTTCACAAACGCGTTCTTGATCTTTACTCAAATAAGTGTGTCGAATTTAAGTCTGGTGGTCAAATAGCTCTGGAGATCTCATGATGAAAGAGCAAGTGTGTGTGTGTTAGTCACTTTTTCCTATATGTCTTTGTTTCTCTCTCTCTCTCTCTATATATATAGAGGGTGATCACAAATTCATGGTACAAACTTTAAGGGTAAATACAGGACATTGTAGCAATACCTTATTGTATACGAATGTATGGGAGCAAATGACGCGGTGAGGCACAGGCACATAAAATAGGAGGTAAAAGGAAAGACAAAGTGTTCATTGAAAGCGTCGTTGACGAGTCTAATGTTTACAATAATTGTTCATAACTGTTTAGCACATGATCTATGAAGTCAAGCTGCGGTGCACATTGCTGTACCGGAGAAAATAGTCTTCCGGATTCAAAGCTTGTACTCGCTGAAAATGGAAGAGGTGTGAGCTATTTTTGTTTAATACTCTACAAACGGTCTGATGACTCTCACCTACATGATGAACAACAGCTCTTGTACTTGACTCGGGTCTATCAACCACAACGCTCAAGATTCTTTCTTTCAGGCTTGGACTGCGCGCAGCTCTTCGTCGACCAGAATCATGTCTGGTGACGTGGAACGAACCTGTTTCTGAAGTTGACGATGTAATCACTGAAAAATTCAGTGATCCGGCATTCCTCGATCAAGAAACTGCGCGTGATACATTTGTAGCACAGCTCTGCCATTATCATTCACACGGCCGTATATGTAATGCGTGCCTGCATTTTCGGCATACGTAAAGTCTCCCATCGTGGACGTTAGCACAACTGTGAATGGCACTTTCCCCTACTGAGATGCATCATGTTGAACGGAGGATAGACATCTACTGCCCCCTACCGACAACGCAACCAACCGTTATAAATCAATTTCTCTTTTTTTTTGTTTCCCCTGTTTGTGCCTCACCGAGTCACTTGCACCCATATATATTCCTATACAATAAATGATTGTTTCAATGTTTTGTATGTACCCTTAAATTTTGTACCATGAAATCGAGACCACCCTGTATGTACATATTGTTTCTCTGAATATACGGTACATTTAGTTCAACGCTATGTTTTTGGTTGAAATAAAAAAGGTATTAAAATGCAGATGTTGAGTTAGATATGTCAAACAATCTTTCATAATACGAGTATTTTATAAGTTATAAGGTACTTAAAGTACCTAATAATCCTAAGGATTTTATTCACTCATTCAATGTAAAGGAAGTTATTTATGTCGTTTGAAGCGATAAAATCTCTTCTCAGAAATAAGCCCTTCAAGGAACATGATACTAACTCATTTTAAATTCTGTTTAATCTACCTTTATTGCAAATTAAGAAGGATTTTATATATAATTGAAGGTGAATCAAGATAATTGGTTAGTTGATTTAAAGGATAAATTTTTCCAGTGACTTCTAAGTTCGTGAACTGCATTAAATGAAGTAGTTTAATGATGCTCAGAATTCGCATGATAAAGATTGTTAACTCAATGACTGTCTTTTAACGATTGATTAGTGTTGCCCTACAATCCAATGAGTCTTGCTTCCCTGTTGAAATTAAGGATATAAATAAAATATTTCACTTCAATTTCTCGTCTTGTTATCTTCCGAATCAATACCGAAAATTTCAGAAAGCTTTTAGAACAAATCTTTCGAAATAAAAGTTTTAGAATGGAAAAATTTCAAGGAATCTCACCGCACTAACCAAATTCCCTTTTCTGGTGAAGTCAAAGGTACATATGGAATATTTTAGGCTAATTACGTTTAGCAATACTTTTAATGGATGTTTGAGACGTACCAGTTTTTTTTTATGGCATTTAGGTGATACGGAGTTTAGTTTCAGTTGAAAAGCTTATTATTTTAAGGAATTAAATGGTGCATGTTATGAGGCAATGCCTATTACTTAGAAAAGATAAATTGTTAAAAGCATGTAAAATAAAGAATTTATTGAAAGGCATTTGTAAGTGATAACACAAATAAGTTAACAAAAGAAATATATTTAAAGGCAAATGCTTTTATGCCTTTAGTTTTGATTTTAACATTAAAACTCAGATCTTAAGAAAATGTTATTTATTTACATTTCAAAGCACAATGAGCTCAATTTTAAGCTAGTGGAAATTGAAATTATTCTCCCGCGTTTTACAATGGAATTACAATGGAATTTGAAATTGAATTACAGGTTGCACAATTAATTTTACCATACATATAAAATGACGAATTTTTATTAGTCTTTTAATAATTTACGAATGTGAAAAAAATAAATTAAATTTTTAAACACGTCATGTGTGTGTGTATGTTGTTTTCCTTGTAGCGATACTTTTCTTGTGGTAAAATTGAGGTTTAAGGGTAAAGAGGTTGCATCCCAGCGTGAACTTGAAAAATATTAGGACACAACCATAGAAGATGCGACCAAGATAAGATTAAGATTTTCACCCGCGCAAATTAGCAATAATATGAATAAGCTGCATTAGTATTGCAATTAAAGAATATCAGCTTTTATCATTACATTAAGTAACACAAAGTAATTGTTATGAAAATAGCTTATTTTTTTTTTAGAAGTCAGCAATAAAAAAAAATAGATTGAGTGAGTGTTTGTAAACGTCGCAATATAAAGCAACATGAGAAATACTGGAGAAAACTTGGGTTAAAAATAATTAATATTGCTATTCAAAAGTTCATTAAACATTTTATTCAATTTATACTGAATTAAAGTATGGAAATTACATTAGTATGTTAAAAATTTGTGTGCGTATAAAGTAAAACAGATTTTTGTGTATGTAACAGGGGCGTAGCTATCACCGTACCAGCCGTATCAATGATACTGGGCTCTCAAGCTACAAAACCCCCAGCATATGTAACTACAGTCCCGCTGACAGGGTTCTAAAAAAAGGCACCGAAGGAATTTTGATACAGGACTCACTTAGAACTAGCTACGCCATTGGTGTGTAAGTAATTTAAAAAAAAAAATTATATGCAATGAAATAAATAAAATATCATGATCATTGTTTATCGATGGTGACTAAAAAACAGTAATGAATAAACTAATTATTATAAAAAACTTATTCATTTTTAACTTAATAGGTATGCTTCGTATACGACAATATTTTAGCAGTAATAAAACACTAATATTTACGATTTCGCCTTATTTAATAATTAGTGGTTGTAATAATTAGATATACATTACATATCTTTTGGATTTTAATATGTAAAATTTATTAATGCACCATTAAAAATGATTGACATTCAATCTTTGCTTATATTTAATTAATGAATAAGCAGTTTCCTTAATTATTATTCAGTTCAAGATGTAAAAGCTACACTTTAAAATGCTTATTGCAGTTTTACCGAAATGAAAATCATATACACAAAATAACGAGCTGACAATGAAATAAGTAATGAGAAAAAATTTATATATATATCTATATTTATATATATATATTGTTTTTAAACACTATTTTTTTTAAATGTGAGATCATAAAATTTATGAATATAATAGTAAAAGTTAATTCACGAAAAGGCTTCTTGAAACTGCCATTGATTCAATTTCAGTTCTCACTTTGAGCGAGAAAAACAGATTTTCAAACTTATGTAATGAAAAAATAAACACGAATTACTAATATAAAATTTGAGAATTATGTTTTGCATACCCAAATAGGTCTGGGATTTTTTTTACTTCATTTAAATACTACAAATAGTAGTTCCAATGTTCTCATTTAGTAGTTTGTGAGGGATAAGGGACATACACAATCCCATAAGTAAGCGTAATCTTGAACTGAATGATAATTAAGGAAACTGCTTATTCATTAATTAAATCTAAGCAAGGAGTTTTAATTTATTATAAGAGATCAGACACATTGCAATGAAAATCACTGAAGAATAGACTCACAATAGAAAAGTCAAATACATAGCCAAGAAAGTAAATACGACTTCATTGCAAATCTTTTAGTCGATTTCATTTATTCTGAAGGATATTAAGCAAACGGAACAGTTGATTTAACTAACATGAAATAAATTATCATATCTGTGTTCCTTTGAGGTTCTTTTGCCTTAGATAATTACATGCAAATGATATACAAAGCGTAAGGGGATATTTTCTCTTGTTGTGTTTACCAATTATTTAGCTATTGCATTTATCTTGATTCAATATTTCAATCTGGGTCAAACTTTCTATTTTTCGTAAGTTATCTTTCAGTTTGATTTAATAAATTAAGTCCGAATTTAGGGGCATAGAATGGGAAGATTTAATTTTAAGTGTAACTTTAATTTTGAGTGTAAAAGAACACAACTCATTACCTTAGTTTAAATAAATATAACGTTCTTTATTGTAGAATGAGGCGAATTTCTTTATTAGCTTAATCTTTATAAGCCATGTTTCTAGTAATGTTCTAGCTATTTAAAGGTAGGGCTTCTTATTTTTTGCATTTCTTTTAATATTGCATCATACGATATTTATACAGAAATAATTTATAAATGCTTATATATATATATACTGAAGAAATTATAAATTAGACATATTTTGTATTAAAAAAGTTTAACAATTTATACATATTATTTTGCGTGAAATTTCAGAAAACAGTGATCAATAAGTAGAGGGGCATTATAAGCTGTACAACAAACGTATCTTGTTCTGATGTACTTCTGTAGTGCACAAACGGCAACGTCTATATGTTTTTTGTCAAGTTAACATACGATCACTAATTTTAGTCAATAGAACGTCATCTGGAACAATTTTCTTGCTTCTTAAGGTATCCGACTACGTTCGGGGGGAACCGGGATTTTAAAAAGGCGCATAAATGGATAATTTTCATGATGTTTAGTGTCACTTAGATTAAAATACATGCATAAAATTGTTTTAAGGACATTTTTGCAAAAAAAAAAAAAATATTTAAAAATGCAATATTTAGGCAAAAAATTATCTCAGAATAACCTTTTTTCAAAATCTTCTCCTTTTGTGAAAAATGCTTCTATTATTATAATATTTTGCTTGTATATAGCTCCGACCTCTGTGCAAAGGCTCAACTATGAAAAATTCACATTATTTTCAGAGTTACAACCATTTGAAATAATTATCGGCGTTTTTTTTCTTAGAATTTCTCCCCTCTGTTGTCGTAAAGCATGGATAAACCCGCTTCTAAGTTATATATTTAACAAATTCTAGTTGAGCCTCTGTACAGAGACCTGAGCTATATACAGGCAAAATATTATTATAATAGAAGCAATTTTCACAAAAGAGAATATTTTGAAAATGGGTCATTCTGTATTCATTTTTTGTCAAAATATTTTGTACTTAAATAATTTTTTATTGTATAATACTATTCTTATAAAACCATTTTATATACATTTTCTTATCTAAGTGACACTAAATTTCATAAATATTATCCATTTATACGCTTTTGCAAAATCACGGTTTCGAACGTAGTAGAATACCTTAAGAAATTTACAGGCCATCCTTTGAACTTGCGACTTGAATCACTTGCGCAGATATTAGTTGTGCTAGCCGAAATGCAATCATTACAATTCATGGGTGGGAAAAAAGCTCTTCCCACGGATATTTAAAAATTAATTAAGTTGGTGGTACTTACCACTACCTTATATAAACGGTTAAGATGTTTTAAAAAATTTTCAGGAAAAGATGAATCTTTCGGACGCAATACGTTGACTTTCATTGAGCACTATCAAAATGTTTTTCTGGGAATGATAAATTGTTTGCCTTATCACCTATTTAAGGATTACTGGCATCCCAAATCTTTGTTTACAAGTATTCTGATACATATATTTTCTTCTTTTTAAATAAAAATGTGATACATTGATATTTTCCATGGATCTAATGAAAGAAATAAAGTCCAAGAAAGATTACTTTTAAATGGTTGGATTTTAATGTTAGGTTTTACTGGTTATAAAAGATTAATTTTAAATGGTGGTTGCTTACCAACAACTCTTCTGTAAACTCAAAAAAAAAATTTTTTATATTCAGTTTTGAAATATTTAATTTTCTAATGAGAAATACAAAACGAAACTTGTAATTTTAAATCATGCTATGCACAAAATACTCTATCCGAGTTATTGATTTCTTTTAAACCATTAAATCTCTTGAGGACTTTTACGCTCAATTGATTTGGCACCACATAGCTCTCAAAGTTCTACACCATAGTCTTTGAGGGAACTTAAACACGAACTCACGATACACCTGTTCGCTAAATTCACAAGTCTGTTATCAGGTCCCCACCTCTATTTCACTTTTAAAATAATGAAGTAACATACGTGATGCTGTCTAAAGTTATGAATTCTCAACTTATTCACATTATGCTCTTTACTATGTCGCCCATCCGGTATAGTGGTTAGCGGCGCTGACTGCTGTGCCGTTGGGACTGGGTTCGAATCCCGGAGAAGACATGGATGTTTGTAAATGTATAGTCCCTTCGCGGTTTGGGGGTACCCTAAATAGCTGTCGAGCCGCAAGTCCTCTCGTGAGATTGGTGGAAGGGGAAGAGAAGTGGGAGGCCGCTGACCATCCCCTGGGTATTTTCCCTCAAAATTGGGGTGGAAACGACCCAAATCATTCTATCACCTGCATGATGCTCAAAGCTACGGATAACGACGGACGTCACTTACCTCGTTTCCGTGATGAATTTCGTGGGCTTCGATCTGGCCTTTGTCCATCAGGTGGCATTACTAACTACAATGACAATGGAATATAAATATGTGGTATAAGAGGGAGTACATTTCCTTTATACGGAGCCTTTGGTAAACAAATATTATCTTATCAAGTGTTGTTGCAACCATGAATACGATAGTTATAAAGGTCACTCATTGATTCTATTCAGTTACTATAATATACCGTATTTATACTTGAATTTAAACCACACCCCAAATTCTCGATGCAAGTGGCTAGAATGGACGGAATGCTGCATTTTTCCTTTTGAAAGGGATAGGAACTTAATTCCCTCATCCAACAAATGTTTTGCCTTCGATTCTAAGCCGGGCCCAATTTTCGGTTCCATGAACACAAGAAAAAATAGTGCGGCTTAGATTCGAGCAAATATGATGTATATCATCAGGGGAAGTGGTAACTCTTGGATGATAGGGGACAGGTTTCTGAACGACTGTTTGTCTTACTTTAAATTGTTTTTATAATCAAGAAATTACCGAATGATCGCGAAAGGATCGACATATTTGAATCGCTTCCCTACTTCAATGCGTTTGTGACAGTATGCCAGTGTTTACTATGTGTCATTGTCTTCTTTGACTTTTGAAATGTCTTTGGAGACCTGTGAAGCATATAAATACTATGTATTATAGAAGTTATTAGAAATTATTTTTAATTATTAAATGAAAATTTCTATAGACTATTTCATCTTCTTTTTCAGCTCGATAATATGAGCATATACAAACAAATGTTGGCATCTGAAAACAATGTTTAACCTCAAAATCTAAGAGTTAGTTAATATAATACTTAGACCATTTTACAATAACTATAATGTTGTTATATTTCTACATGTTGTTTAGCTTTAAGTTAGAGAGGGAGAGAGACAATTAATCAGTTCAATAAAATTTTTTATCTAAAGCTATGCTTTTATTAAATGTTGCAGTAATGCAAATTTTAAACTACTGATCAGCTTATTGGCAAAAAATTAATTGGATAGATGTGTCAGTCATGTTTGTAATCCTATTAAGCTCTTTGCTCTAAATATTCAAAGGCTTTCTTTAATATTTAAAAATAAATTAAGATGAGTTAATTTTTTAAATATTAAAATATTAAGATATACTTAAAAAAAAAGGAATATATACTCGAATAAACTTTAAGGAAGTTTTATATTGAAAATTGTTTCTATCATAATTTTAAATTCAGTATCGCTTAAGAAATACAGCTTCCTTTTAGTTTATTATAGTCTTATAAATAAGTTTACCGAATTAAATTAGTTTCTAGAGAGTCGCGTTAAATATAATTACCAATAAAAAATTTTTAAAGAACTATTTCAAAATTATATAAGCTATTACCAAATTTTTCTAATTTTTAAATTATTTGAAAGTAAGCTTGGAAAAACGTATTTATAGGAAAAAAATTATTTTAGATTACGACTAATACAGAGCGTAATATATTTAGAAAAATTTCAAGACACGAGTACTTACTAATAAATCATGTATATAGATTACTTTGAGAGAAAGATTTGTAAATTATTAAAGTAATCAGTTATACGCACCAACTAATGAATTTTACTCACGTCGAAACGAGCGAGTAATATAAATTGGATTAGAGAATAGCACGAAACTTCATTTAAAATAATCCCTTTCATACGTTAATGGAAATTTAGCGAAATGTAAGATTTTAAGTAATATTCATTTTTCAAATGCGAAACATCCAAGTTTTCTAATCAAACATTCAAGTGAAGTTTGGTTGCTATATGAATACTCCACCGCTTACACTACAATTCTGACAAGAAGAAAAACAATTTTGAATGAAGATTACTAATAAGAGATGAAAGAAAAGAAAAGAAAATAGGAATAGGACTCAACTCTTCTCAGAATTCGATTGACTGAATAGTGGTAGGCAACAAGTGCAAAAATCTGCCTGCCACTTTGCTCGAATCAAATCAAAAGTAAAGTAGTAGTTAAGTGCGCTTTCAGAGAATCTCAACTTTTTTTTTGAATTTCGGCATTTTATTCAGATTTTTTTTGTCTGTAGAGGTCTTTCAGTAAAACGGGAAAAGAAAAATGTGGAAATGCGTAGAAATCGGACAAAGCACATATATTTGGGAAAACGGCTAAGAAAGAATTGGGAAGAAATCGAATTTTTCTAAAACTTGTTTTGTAGACGTGAGACATTCGTATTTCTGACAAGTATTGGCGCATTTTATATCTTTCAGCGTACTACATGTACAACAATTTGAATGTATTAATTTAAAGTGAACAGAAGATGAATATAATATCAAAAGTAAGCAATTTTATGAATTTTTTTAATATTTAATAACAATTTTTTAAAAACAAATTTTATCTTAAATACATAAACATTTTTTTTTGATTTCTAAAAATGTGTTTTCATTGAATGAAAATAAACTGTGTAATTAACTAAAATTTAAAGAGGTGAATAAGAGAGAGGGGCTTTTGTTATTTTAAGTAGTAAGATATAATTTTTTACAATTTTTGGTTCATCCTCACATTTTTCAATAATGAAGAACAATTTATCCACACTACAAACTATAAAGGTCAAATAGAAAATATTTCGCATTAAGACGCATAGAATTTTCTTCATTATTTTAGAAATGTACGCAAATAATTATGATATATAACTCTCTTCCCCATATATTACACACACAATTATACACCCTCAAAAAACTTTGTGATGGAAACATTTGATAATTTAATTGGAATTAATTACTAAAATTCAGCCTAAAATTGTTGCTATTATATTTTTTTACTCCCTTGCTTAATAATATTCAATATCAGTAGCACTGAACATTGATGAACAATTGTCGTAATGAAATGCTTAATTGAATTTATCTAATTTCATTATAATTAGAATTCTTACACATAACTTCTCTAAATGCACTAAATAGAAAACTTAATTTGAAATTCA
>BMAV01026052.1:710538-722180 GCA_019973955.1 Trichonephila inaurata madagascariensis | reverse complement strand
ACACACACACACACACACACACACACACACACACACACACACACACAGACTAACATTTTACACTAGTTATAAAAGGAAGTCTCTGGAAGAATTCTGGATCTAAATAAATTTAAAGCAAAAATAATATGTATCTTTGAAGTGTTAAAACGAGCTGTTGTTCTTCTTGAAAGTATGATTTTGTGATTAACAAAAGTTACTCGATTACTATATGAGTTACTAAATTAAGTAATGTATAAAATGTTAATAATTATGACATCAAGTCATTAAGTTTATAATTTCAAATTAATTTTTGCAACTGTAAGTGAAGTCCTTAATGTCGTTACATTTGTAATCTTTATGAAACACACACAATTTACACGTAATCAATCCTTGTAACTATATTAAGTATTCAACATACCAGTAAGAAAACAGAAAATTTTAAAAAAGGTTTTAAAATTTCTTACACAGAAAATAATCTCAGCAAAATGTTCTGCAGCTTTATTTTTTACGATAGTATGTTGCAAAATGTATGTTTTTTATCTGTTATCCGATATTCTGATTTGATCTGTTATTCCATTTATTCGCTTTCTAGCATAACTGAAAAAAATAAAACGAAAAAAAAGGCATAGACATATTTTAAATTGAATTACAATCTTTAAACAGAAACATCAAAATTTGAAAGCTCCAAAATTAGTAATATCGAAGCTTTCATATTTTAATCTCGCCAACTTTCATTTCATGTTTTACAGCGTTTTAACAAAACAATTTAATTCCTTTCAGAAATGAAATAGAAGTCTATTAAGAATTAGAAGGAAATACGTAATTTGAAAAATTGTTTCTAGTTTCTGACTTTCTGATTGACATTCTTTTCTGGAACAAGATTGTACAATTTAATTTTAAGATACACATAGTTCTTCCACTTTTTTTTTTAAAAAAAAATTATTTTCATTAAAAGCAAGAAAAAAAAAACTAATTCTATTTTTGCGCATATAGATCCAGTTAATACTTATATCTATTTCGCACACGCATTTCAAGATTTCATTAAAAAATTCCTCGCATATAAAATGAGCAAAATGAGTCACACGATAACAAAAAAAGGAAAAAAGTAGAAAATTAGAATAAAATACAAAACACGATGAAACAGGAACGAAATGCAAAGATACAGAGCGTAAATTATAAAAGAAATGAGACTCTCTCGAATTTGTGTCTTACGCAAAGCCTTCTAACTACATCTTAAAGTAATGGCTCCAGCCTCAAACAAATCTTGTTCTCAAATCCTTTATTTTTGGAGGGAGAAAAAAACCCGTTTTTTTCGTGCCATATATGATTATATATATTTTTTCGGATGGCAGAAAACTAGCGCGAACAAAATGTCGCCTTTAATCTCAAACATAACAAAAATACATTTTGTTATTTTTCACTTCCTTTTGCAAAATCTTTTGTGTGAGACGTCAGCACCTCGTTTTGAGAGTGAAGCATAATTTTACTCTTTATCTTTGTGGAGGGAAAATATGCGAGTCGTTATACTTTTTTATCGAACGTTGAATCTGACGAAAGTCTAGAACTCAGATTACGGTCCGTGGGTTTTTAAAAAGGAATTGGAATGTTGAATTAAAATCCTTTTCACAAATTTACTGCCTAGGAGCTTTTCCGGTTTTCCCGTAAATCAAAATTAGAGTGTGTTATTTAAAACGATGCTTTTTTGAAAGGTCTTTTTGCCCATTGTATACGTATTTTAAAGAACAATTTTTTTTTTATTTAAGTATCACCTTTAAATACCGTTTCGTGATAAAATATTAAATTGTTGAAATTGCTGGAGATTTTTTGCTGCTGCGATATGTAAAAATTTTTTATGATTTAAGAAATACAGGCTGCTCTCTAACTAAAATCTTTGATTCTCAATAAGCAACTGGGATTCTAAAATCAAAATAATTTTATAGTGTCAAAATGTTCTTATGTTATTTAAAATAATGCTCTTATTTATCATTTTATTTTTGGACAAATTTACACGTTGAACTGAATAAAACTTTTTATTTTGTATTTGTAAAGTTTATTCATTCATAACTTTTTTATAGTATCTCATTTCAACTTCTAATGCGTGAGAGGTATGAGGTGAGCTGAAATTCAGGCCAACTTTTACTTTGGTTCTACTTGTTTGGAAAGTAAAAGCAAGTAATATATAAAAAAAAAAAAAAATTATGTCAATTCTTACTCAGATCACCAAAGAAAAATTTTATTTTAGCTACTTTTTTTAAATAGTTACAATTAATATAAATATGTATATACATAGGACAGAATCACAACATTAAGAGGTAATTAATTTTTATTAATTATCATTAAAGTATCGTATTGTCATCCAAACCAATCGTGTATATAAAATTTCAATTCAACTGAAAGCTTTAAAACGTGAGAAAAAAAAACATTTTCAAGTTTTGACACAAGTCGCCAAAAATTATGCCAACGCGGCTATATTTGTAAATTCTTTAACTAATTAGTTTTAATCAATTAATTTTTATTAATTATAATTAAATTATTGTATTGTTATCCAAAATAATCACGTATATAAAATTTCAGCTCAATTGAGCGCTTTAACCCTCCAAGTGGTCTGCACGTAAAATTCCGCCATTTCAGAGATGCTTTTTCTGCCTTCAAGCAAGATTCCCAAAAGCGGCCGAGCCGCATTCTTAAAAATACGGCTCAACCGCTTTTGAGAACCCCACCTGAAAGCAAAAAAATATGTACGGTGCATTTTTGAAGCATCTCCAGAATGGCAAGACTTTAAGTGCAGACCGCTTAGAGGGTTAAAATGTATTTTATTAACGATTGAAAATTCCACCAAGATAAATAAATATATAGAGTGTGAGCTAATAGTTGGAATTGAAAATGGAGTTGAATGCGTTTATTATTCAATTCCTACTATTAGCTCACACTCTCTATATATTTATTTATTTATTTATTTATCTTGGTGGAATTTTCAATCGTTAATAAAATACATTTTAAAGCGCTCAATTGAGCTGAAATTTTATATACATGATTATTTTGGATGACAATAAAATAATTTAATTATAATTAATAAAAATTAATTGATTAAAACTAATTATTAAAAGAATTACAAATATATCCACGTTGGCATCATTTTTGGCGATTTAGCCTCCATTTTGGCGACTAAAATGAAATTAGCAAAAATAAAAATTTTCTTTGTTGATCTAAGTAGGAAACGACTTAATTTTTTTTTTATGTTACTTGTTTACAAGGTTTTTCTCACAAGTTTTTTTAAATAACACGGTCCAAGAAAATACCACCTTTCTTTTTTTTTCTTTTTTTTACACGGTTGATTTCTTTTAATACGATTTCGGACAGTTGATTTTAACACGATAATTGATTGGAATTCAGTAGAATGCCTTTCTCCCGTGAAATTATAATGACCTGTATATTTGTTTTGCTAGGTGAAAAGAGTTCTGTAAAGCACCAACACAGAACGAAAAGAGCAAAAATAATAATAGCTGTTGAAAAGTCAACTCCTTAAAATATTTCATAAAGAATAACAAATACCACAAAAATATCAAAATTTAATTAACGCATAAAAATTTCTATCGGATTCAAGTGCGGTGGATATGTTTGGTCTTTCCAGTGAGAACAAATACTTAGATTCATCTCACCGTAAATAAAAATGTTTATTATCAGCAAGTAATGGCAACTGAATTAATATTATTTTTAGTATTTTTAACTTAAAAATTTCATCATACCAAGAGGAAATATGTATGCGCTTAAAATTTTGTTTTAGTTATAAATTGAAAATGTGTGAATTTAATATCGATGTTGAGTGAGTGTGATATATTAATGCTGCACTATAAAGCAACACAAGGACTTTTGGCAACCGAACAAGTCATTTTGAGCCTCCATCAAGGGACAAGGGCACTTGAGCTGGCACCCCATCTCCAAATTACCAAACTACGTCATGGGAGAACTTTGAATTCAACAGATTCAGCGTGCAACATTTTCTACTACACGGCGGATCTTCAGTGGCCTCAGGACCCGATCCTATGACACGCTGACCACGAGTTTGGGTTGTCGCGGTTATTCAGCATCGGTTTTGAATGTATAAGTGTGTGATGTTAGATTATATATGTTAAGTGTGTAAGACTTGGATGTGTAAATGCTGTAAATTTCAATATGTAAAGGAAAGTAGAAAATCTAAACTTTTTTTTCAATGGAGCTGCATTTCAGCAACTTTGCCTTTGCAGACAAGGTAAGTCCCTAAATATTAGATCCGTTTCAGGGTGGCTCCATCTAGTGGCTGCCTCATTACCAAATTTGGACGCTTGAATTAATTTTTTAATTCAAACTCTCGTTGGATGTTAAATATTGCCATGATTTAATTTTTCCGGAAGTAACAGAGCCAAATTGATACTCAAGGGATCTCTTACATGCCAGATAATTATATGACATGCTTACCTACGATGGTCGCAACAAGAAAATTTATCAACTTTAGCCTGGGTCGATTGATTGAATATTAACGTCGCACTGTTCAGCAACACGAGGGCGTTTTTGGCGACGGACCACGTAATTTTGAACCATGGTCAAGTGACGTGGACGACACCTGAGCTGGCACCCCCCTCTCCTAACTACCACACCACACCAACGGGAGGACGTTTCAGCTCTCGACAGACTTAACGTGCATCGCTGCCCTACACGGCGGGTCTTTAGTGGTACTGGGCTCGAACTCGTGACAAGGCAAGCCACGGTCCAATACCTATACCACTCGGCTACCGCGGCCACCTAGCCTGGGTCGAACCCGCAACCTTAGGCTTACGAAGGGGGCAAGCTACCTCTAGGCCACCGGAGCCAACACATTATAAAATTTATCTAATTGAATTTTCATGACTTTTTCAAACATTTCTCGATTTAAATAAGATTCTTTATTTCATCTTACACGATTTTCTGATACAGTGGAACGTATCTTCCACTTCACTATACAAAAAGTATCTTTTTTTTTTGCATGGTTCTTTTACATGATTTTTCGAGGTTTACATCAAATCTTTTAAAAGGGTTATTTGTGTATTAAACTCTTTAGTGTATTATATTTAGAACAATTTATAAGTTACTATTAATTTAATTGATTTTAAAAAAAATTTAATTGGAAATTTGAGTTTTTTTAAATAAATTTTGGACTTAGAAGAGGGTTAAGGGTCTCCCAAAATTTAAATGCAATAATTTGTTTTAAAGAATGATTCTGATACATGAATAGAGCGTTTTATGCATTCTTAACATAAGCATTTACTCACATGGCTGGGTAGCGTAGTTGGTTTGGTTTTGGCCTTATACGCCCTAGTCGGTGGATTTTCATGATGCAAAAAATCTACAGCGTCCATGTAGTAGGATTATGCCGCACTTTAAAGATCCCTAGAGTGCCTGTTTGCCTCGATTGCTCTTGAAAAAATTAAATTCCTAGTACAGTTTTGCATCGTCGGAACTCGGGTTCCTCCCTCTAAGGAGGAAACCGGGAGCCAAAATTTAATGGTGGCAATTGATATCCACCTACATGGTGTCACACTAAAAAGTGATACCTGCTCCGGGGGAATGTACTAGATCTGCAATGGTAATTACCAATCCGCAGCCCCATTAGAAAGAAAAATATTTACTCACATCAAATTGATTAGGCGCTAAATTTTATGGATGGCATTTGAGATATTGAGTTTTTTTTTTTTCGTTGAAGTTTTTTTAATGGTAAAACATGGCATTTAGTCAAAGAGGCTTTTAACAGGTACATTTCAAAATATATCGAATTCGAGAAAAATAATTTTTTTACTAAAACAAATCAAGTTAATTTTTTCACTAAAATTTTCTTGTAAAGTTCCCCCAGCGACAACAAAATTAAATTACTTCACATGCTTATTTAATTAAAATAAGCGAAAGTATCATGCACTATATTAATGCTTTTAATTTTATTTGAAGTATTTTAAACATGTAAACGAAGCATTGAATAAAGTACTTACTTTTAAGTACTTCCAATCTTAGTTTCATTCTAGCGAAATATATTTCATAAGTAATTAAAGATTCCATGTTTTAAGAAACAAAAATTATAACGAAATTTTAACAAGCCGTGCTTGTGAATTTTAACAAGCTACATTTGGAAAAGGTTAACAAGCTGCATTTAACAATTTACAAACTGAGTTTGAAGAATTCAACGTAATAAAGAAATGAAATATTTTAGGAAATTAATGATATGTCACCTTTTGTTGTCTCTCGTTACTTCTGTTAAGTTTATTGAGAGATAATTTATAAGTATATATTTTTAATTGCTTAAGTATGACTGAAATAAATTTGTTTCACATTTATATCTTAAAAAGATAAATAATTAATATGTAGCGGAAGATGAAACGCTTTGAGATATAAGTATAAAAAAGTTTTTTTTAAAATTTATTTAATTATGTTGAAAAGAGCTTTTTAGTAAATATTGTGAAAGTTTGGCTATTATATGTAATAAATTGAGGTATAATGAAAGAATTATAAATGTACTTACATTTTATATGCTCTCTTTGCTAATGAGTTCCCAATATTTGTGTAATTGGAAAATTACACAATGATGCTTATTTCCACGAAATTTCTTAGCTTTTTTCGCGTTGAATACATTTCATATATGAGGGCTAATTGTAATCTCTAGATGAAGTAAAAATGCAATTTAAGGATTCAATATGAAACTATCCTTTTTTTTTGGGAAAAAAAAAATTATTCTTATTCAGTGAGCGTTTGAACAAAAAAAAAATATTATAAGGTGCTGTATATTAACGAACAATATATTTTATTTTTTTCAATTTTTTAATAACGCTTTAGCTATTGATAAAGCTTTATTTTAATAAATTAGATTTACAATTATATCTCCATTTCTGTTCTCAGATTTTTTGCCAAATTACTAAATTATAAATATATTATAAACCAGTTTGATTTTATAAATAAAATACATTTGGAAAGCTTTTTTTTCAGAATAAAAAGAATAAAAATATCTAAACATAAACCAGTTTCAGAACCATTCAAAGTACATTATAATCCTCAAAGCCAATGCATTGCATTACATCCTGATTTACTTAAAGGACTGATTGCAGTTATGATAGTGGTCAAATAGAAATTGCAAAATGTGCAAATATTTTCAAAGTTGGTACTCTACAATTAAACATAAACGAGAAGAAATAAAAGTCGGTGAAACAGCAAGTGTAAGCGAGAAGGGAAATTGGAGGAGAGCTTAAATTTTCCTATACGGCAAACCAGAATTGGTTTCTATTTTCAAACGAGAAAATATTAAATTTGCAGGGTCTGAATCGCTGGATTTTGTATTATCGTGACTTATGGGAAAAAAGATATTTTCTAGAATCGTGTGATATGTGTGTGTGATATGATCACTCTGTAACACTGTATGTAAAAATCAATTCAATAAATAAAACAGATTTTTGTGAAAAATCCTATATATAATAGAACATACATAATCATTTACAAATAAAATGTAATATAAACAATTTTGAAAATATGTTGTTTAAATATTTATTGCAAAATATGATTATTTTATCGTAGAAGAATTAGACAGTTTTTTTCGATCTAATGTTAAGTTTTACTAGTAAATTTGTACAATTACATTTTTAAATTTGTACAAATGAATTCTGAAGCGCGTTTGCTTGGAAAAAAGAAACATTGTCTAAAAAGTAAAAAATAAAGGGGAAAATTCATAAAATCAATATCAATTTCGTAAATCACTTACAGTAAATGCGGAGATCTTTGTATGCAGTTTTATTTATTTATAATTTTTCTGTGGAAAGAACCTACTAAGAATATTTTGAAATATTTTAAGCATTGATTCTGAAAATTTTTCAGCTGTCGTTATAAGAAAACAATCTATGGATTCAGATGTCTGAATGAAAATTATTTAGTGAATAGATATTTATTTTCAATTGATTTATATTCTATAAATATAATAGTGGTAAAACAGGAGCCATCTACAAAACCCCATGTAAATTACATGTATATGTGTAAGACCACCTATAAATTTCATAATATTTTTAAAACTCGTATAATATAAATTTTGAAAGAACAAATTTTATTCAATAAGTTTGTCATATAAGTAACTAAAATTAATTTTAATACTCAACATTTACGTGCTTTATTTGTATCAGAATAAAATTAAATTGTTTTTGAAATTAATTAAGTTATCAACTTATCTAAAATAATGTTAGTGGCTAAATAAAAATTAAAAAGAAAATATCCAATGATAATTAATTATTTTTTATATCAAACTCTAAGAGAGCATTATGAAATGTCTCTAAAATAATTATTTATATTTTGGAAAGTAAAATCTAAAAAAAATCTCACGTTTTTTAATAGATATTTTAAACCGATACTTATTAGCCGATAATATAATTATTTTCATTAAAATACACAAACGAACTGTTATCAAAGTTTCCTTTCTTAAATAAAATTTAATGATATACTAAAAACATTTCTCAAATATCATGCATCATAAAGGATATACTGCGTCATCACATTATGATTCTATTATTTGACCATTGGACAAAAATTATTAAATAAATATATTATTCATAAAAGTTAGAATTTCTATAACATTTTAGGGGGAAAATGTAATTTTAGTTAACAAGAAAGAAACAACGTAATTTCATTTCCTTTTAATTCGTTTCCATAAAAGAGCTCGATTGTCTAGATTAAGCGATATTTCTCAATTCGTGAAAAAAATCATACAGTCGTCATCATCTAAAAGAGCAAGACAAATACATATACAATTTTGTGTGCCGTGAAATAAACATACACATAAATATTTTGAATAAATAACATATATGTATCATATGTTCCTTTTTAAAATGGTCTGAATTTGAAAAACTATCATCTCTTAAGTTAAAATATTTAATATTTCAATTGGCATGATCTAAAAAAATTAAAAAGCAAAACACGAAAAAACAAACAAACCCAAATTTGGATAATTTTAGCACTTATTTAGAAGGTCTTTATTTTATGGGAAAATCTCGCCTCATATACCTAAGGAAAATACATTTTTTAAACATTTCAATAGATATATCGTGTTTTTCAAAAATGCGGCTCAAAACTGTGTAATGTACTTCCCTTCATGGCTTAAAGCATGGTTAAAAATAGTAAATGAACAGATAACATAAATAAAACGGTGATGTATTAAACAAATAAAACATGCAGTAGAAACACAAAATGGAAGCGAATCAGTTTTTCTATCCACTTAGGTTTGAATGAATAAAAACGATTCTATAGCACAATATTTTATGATTATCAGACGCCACAGTATGATTTCGTAAAATAATGGAATAAATCTGTGCTTACGTATATATACAGAAAATGAATACAATATCTTTCTATTTTCCAAAAAATCCTTTTCCGATCAGGTATTTTCAGATTTACTGATCTTGTCAAAAAGACATATAAAACTGTTTTGTATTGAATACGAAGCTCTAATGCCATCCATCCAAAAATCTCAGACAGAGAGATTAGACCTTTTTACCATTCTTTGCCTTAAAATAAAAAAAGTCCCGTTTGTATTCAATTTTACTTTTTCATGGCAGACGCCTGAATTCATCAGAATCTAAGGAAAACAGGATTTTGTCTCTTGGAAATGTACTAGGAACCTACCTCTGGCAAAGGTATAACTAATAGAGGAAAGTACACAGACAGGAAAATTCCCTTTGAAATCGGTTGAATCTATCTCGAATCCCTTAGGTCAACATTCCGTTAAATCCTGTAATGGAATAAATCTTCCATACAAGGCTTTGATGGATATCATTTTAACATTTTTTTGTACCTCTTAATCCCAAGAGTAAAGTGTATATTGGTTTCAGTCTTTTACACTGCTTATATAAGAAATAATCCAACTAACTACTTTTAAGTGTCTTGTATTAGCTCGTATTAGATCGACTTTTTGGATTAGATTCTTGTGCAATTTCAGTATTTATTATTCTTTGTTTTGTAGAGAACGGTTTTTATATAAGCTTTTAAAAATTAGCGCTCTAAAAGCTGAATAAAAAAGAGAATGGAGTACAATTCCCATTACTTTTAATATTATTTTGAGAGAGAGTAAAAGGTTTTTCCTCACTAATGGAACAAATTTGTAAGCCTCAAAATGCATTCTTTGTAAAACTAAAGTTCATTTTATAGATTGAGTGCTTTAAAGCGTATTCTCATGTAAGATGAAGTTTAATTTTAAGTCTCAATTTAAGCTTTTTTCATTAAGCTTAATTAATAATGCATTTTATATATATATATATCAAAGAACTCTTTATTGAGAATTAAAACTAAATCTCCAAATCATAAGCAATTGATATCTCTGCAATACTTATTCTATTTTTAAAAATGTTTTTCTCTCTATTTAGTCACAAGTTTTAATTGTTAGATAAGGAAAAAATGAATTGTCAAGAATTAAAATAAATTACATGAAAACTAAATTTAAGTTACATTTTAAACTTTTGAAACTAATAAAATACGTTTTTTTGTCATTTTTTTTGTTGATGCTGATGGAATATTAATTTCATAGAATAAGAACGAAAATGCTCTAAAAATTTACTTAAAATGAACATACAGTAAGAAACAAAGAGCTAAAATTTAAAGCATTTTGATAAATTCTCTTAGAAAGTATTCCATACAAATTGTACTCTTTCTATCTTTTTTATCAATAAAACATAAAAGAATAATATTCCCAGCTTTGTGTAAAACTAATCTAATTCTTTGTTACGTAGTTACAGAAGGAGTACACACACGGAGCTATGCTATTAAGTTAATTGGAATTGTTATATCATGGAAGGTATTACTGAGTTAATATTTCATACTATTAACAGCTTACATCATTCACATATTCCATAATTATATATACGTTAAAAGACGGATTTCTCTTAAAAACTGTCAAAAATACTTAACATTGAATTATATGGGCTCTGTATTTTTCTTGTTTCTTTACAGTATCTTCCAATACTACAGTAACGTTTTCTTGAATTACATTTCTGTTATGTTTCATTAATAAATAGTTTTATAATTATATTAAACCATAAAATATTATCAACACTAAAGACAGTAAAATGCTGTATTTCATTATGCTACCTATTCAAGAAATCATTTGAATACAAAAATATCTCCTAATAAAGGTACTTTATATTTTAAGAGTCACATATTTCATTTAAGAGTACATAATTTCTGCTTGAATAGGAGCTTTCTTTAAACTTTGTCTGTACAGTTAATATCAGTCAACATTTATTATAAAAATAATATACCTTAAATTCAAAAGATAGTTATAGAAGAGTAGTTATGAGATAATAGTTACGAGAGAGCCATAAATAATTTCAAAATTTATGCTTCATAAAATTGTAAAGATGGAAATAACGTCTCTCGACGAGTAATACACAATGAAAATGCTAAAATGAGAAACCCAGTTTATTTACAGCAATGGGAAAGATCACTTTTATTAAATTGAATACTCATAGAATATTTAAAAATTTGTTTTTAAATGATAACATTCGGTACGTAAAAATATGTTTGACGATTTTTTTTTCATTTCATTAAAAAAAATTAACTAACGGACATATTTATGGTACGATATATAATAAATTAATAAAATATGTATCTTCACACACACACACACACACACACACACA
>BMAV01026052.1:667099-710138 GCA_019973955.1 Trichonephila inaurata madagascariensis | reverse complement strand
ATTTGTTAAGAATCTTTTAATTTATTTAAAACAATCTGCATAAATTAAAATGACAAACTTTCTTGAATATCGTTGTATTATTTTGCACTATGAATATTATAATTAATGCGATTTAGATACATTTTTTCTATTAAATTTAAATATTTTTTATGTGAACATGAAAGATGCACAGATATCCTTAAATATTATGTTAAAACTTTTAAGTATCACGCACTTTTTAAGAGCTTACATATACCAAACGAATGAATAATGGATTCCTGTTAATTTAAATTTGCTAAATGTATTTCTACAGATATTTCTTTGCACAAATAGTTATTTCTTCCAAAGTTTGTTTAATATATTGTTAAATAATTGTTTAGTATATTGTTAATATATTGGACTATAGTAAATCTAGAGATTAAATTTTTTTGAATTTTTACTTTTATATTTAACTTTATTATTATTATTAATAATAATAATCAAGTTACTTTTATCGCTACGCATCTCAATATCTAATTTACTTCTGTAAAGAAAGTGGCAGTTAAAAATTTTCAGTAAGCTTAAAGAAAACAACGTTCGTTTTAAGTTAAAACCTTGCAAGATAGCCCGTTTACAAGACGACGAGTGCAAAAACTAATTTAATGCTCAAATTATCTGACTCCCGTGATAGATTTAAAGTTCTTATCTATAGGCCAGTTACCCCTTTAAAAATCTTACTTTCCTCTTCAAATGGCTAGGGTATCTATTTGAATGTAATTTTCACTTAAAGGTAAAAACAGATTTCTCTAGAATTACATAATCTCTTTGTTTTCTGAAAATATATTTATTTCTATTTTAATGATTTATTTGAAGGTCTTATATGTATATATGATCTTGAAGAAACATTTAAAAATATATTCAAATTTGAAAATAGAATGGAAAGCTGAATTTTGCATGAAACTGAGATTTTCCCGATTTTAAAAATGGGAGTCTTATATTCCGCTTTGAATTTTATGTGCCCTATCTTCTGATATTTTAGTGGGTAGATCTTAGTAAGGAATCAAGACTTCAAGTGCGATTTGACTTTAACCACTTGCGTACTAGACTGAGCTTTCTAATATACCCAGGAATCCCAGATTTCAATGGATACTGACCTTGACATTACGCCACACATTTAAATTTTCCTTTTGACGCTGACTAAGGCGCATGATCGTTAGAGTTTCGTTTTGCTTTCTAAAGTTTGTATAACTATTTTTGTTGTTTATTTATACATTTTTTTGGCCAATATGGCATTGTCGTTGGATTTCAATGATAGTGATACTGAATGAGAATATTTGCCGCAAACCAAAAAATACGACAGTGAATCTGATACAGATTTATCTATTTGTGATGAAAAAGATGAAGAAATGGAACGAAAATGACAATGCACTTATGTAACGCATGTGGAAAAGCTTTTGGTTCCAAGGAATATTTAGAGCAATTTCACAAAGATTTGCAATTTTAATTTTTATTTTCCCATTTTTTTCAAATTTTTAAATCCAGATATTTTGTTAATTCACTTTTATATTGGGCTTCTATTGCTTCAAGTTCTATTAGGCCTCAAAGACCACACAAAGCATGATTTCGAAATTTGGAGAGTGAGTTTCTGGTACATAATACATACGTGAAACAGCTCTTTGTTACTTGGAAATCACTCAAAATTACGAAGTCAGTTATCCACTGTATAGTTCTAGTGTAATATTAATAAAAAGATTTAAGGAATACTTTTATAGCTTACTCCAGTGTATGAAATATAAGTTAAATCTTACCTAGATTCCGAACGTTTTTAAAATTCTTCAGTTAAGTCACCCACGTTGAAAAGACAGTCGAAAATATATATCATATCTTTATGCTGAAAATCTATAACTCGCGAGCCTTTAACTGTTAAGAAAAGTGAAAGTTTAGCTATCACACATATGTATAACGCGTTTGAAAAATATCCGAGTTCGACTAGAATTTTTGCTTAGTTCCACACATTGTAAAGTCAAAAAATCGATTTCAAGGGTCTTGGTTATTCCAAGAAAGTTCAGTAGACCAGAAATATTTTTGAGACATTTTGTGGATGAAGCACTTTCTAACGTAATATCGGAAGTCCTATTTTTAAAACTCCTTTTTGCAGTTTGAACTATCTCTTATGTTTGCCACGTTTCGAATGAAGGTGCTTGGGGATTCTTTTTAAGAGTGGGGTAGGATGTGTTTTTTCTTACTCTTAAAAGATTAACTTAAAATTTTATTAATCACTAGTACACATAGCAGAAACAAATTATCTTTTGACCGTGTTTTGTAAATATGTTTCAAAAAACGTAATATTGTAATAATTATATGGCTAAATTATAAATATTTTAATAGCTATCTGATTATTTGAAAGCATCTTGAAATACTATTACCGAATATTAAATACTTTGGACTGTGCAATTCATTTTGACTCCGTTACATATTATAAAAAATAATATACTATATGTATTAGCTTAATAAGCACAGTTACAGAAAGAAGTTATTAATTTTGACATTTTATAATAACATTTATAATTTTTTCTATAGCTGTATTGTGTGTTTATACTTTATTATACGATATGTTTTCACAGGCCTTTCTTCTTAGAGTAAGTTTTTCAATCTGCTGGAGTTAAAAGTATGTTATGGAAATGTAACAGAAAAATTGCATTATTATTTTAGGATAATGCAGAGATATATACTATTTATTATTGGCAGTTATATAAAGATAAATATGAAAAAAATTAAAAACCAGATGATAATTAATTTTATTGTTTCATTTACTGATTTATGAAATTGGATTTAAAAGTTATTTCTTCAGTGAATAAATCAACATTTTTTTCGAAAGAAATTTTATTGAGCATTTCTTCGTTATTTATCCCCTCAGGGGGCTCACCTTCTTTAGGTGTGTACGGGTGTCACAATCCGGGGGTACCCCAGTGATCCTTCTCTATTTTCGACCCTCCATCTTGTCATCCAATTTCTTCTTTTCCCGTCCAGATCACAGACTTATGAGTGTTTGGCGCAGTATAGCCAAAACTGGCTCTTGCGCCATAAAACACCAAACTCAACTCAACTCAACTCTTCGTTATTTATTTGTAATCGTTTTTCCATCACTTGATCGTGGTTCAAAATTGTGACGCTTGCCCTAATAACTCTCATGTTGCTACAAAATGAGTCGTTAATGAATAATCAAATATAATTAACCTAATCACATTCCTATATTATTATAAAATAATATTGGCTAATTCAAATGGGATATAATTTTAAATTCTAAAACATTTTCAATAGTTGAAACGCAAAGCTAATCATTATTATTATAATTCAAAATAGTAATAATAATCTATGAATAATACAGAACTTATTAACAGAATATTTTTTCAAAGGACATTACTTAATGATGCAAATTACCATACTTACTTTCATCTTTTGAGTTAATCAATATGTGTGAAGTATGAAAATATTTTTAGATATAAAATTTACTTTTGTTGGTTTGACAATTATTTAGTAACACGGCTCTCTTGGGAAGCAATTACTTGTTATTTTTAATTTGAGAATTTATTTAATTTATACACAAAATATTCTTAATTTGAGTAATTTATTTATTTGTTTGTATTTTTAAATTCTATATTTTATATTATTATTTTTTTTTGTTTATTCATGGAGGATGGGCTTATCATGAAGGTATTAACTAGTTTCATACTTATGATTTAACAATTTCGAGACTGTTTGGAATAAGTTTCGCATCGAATGCACAGATAATAGCATTATGAAAGCATATTTGATGTTTTTAGAAAAATTTTAGTGCTGACCACCAAAAAAAAAGAAAGAATGATTTGCAACCATAATTGAATTTCATGAATAAAAAATAAAGTAATATCCTTCTTAATATAAAATTTTCAAAAGAAATTGAGTAATTATACTTCATTTTTTACATTACTGACATTTGAAAAACTCTTTTCAGTTTTTCATAAAATTTATTATCTATTACTTTACAATTATCTTCATCTTTGATATTAATGTTTTTATTTTATCATTTATTTGTATAACATTTTACTACCATACAAAAAAGTTCTGCTTCTTTGTTATTGATTTTATTCACATTTTTATCTCTATACATTTTGTAGAGACTTGTCTCCAAATCTTTCCTCACATGTCGATCAAATGTAAAAATAATCATTCCGATGAATAGCTTTTAAATTTCAAAATCTATGTCTTTGAAGTTTAGTAAAGTGTAAAAATAAGCGTCATAGAAATATACCTTTTTTAAAATGAAGAAAAAATTTATGACAAACACGATTGAATGAATAACTGACATATTTTTCGAAATATTTATAGTTAGAATAAATCTGTTTAAAAGTTTGAATCATCTATAAGCTTATCTGTCAGATCCTCCTGTTCCCCCAATGAAGTGGAAATAAAATATTAGATTTGTTTAAGTAAAAATATAAATGACAATTTTTATACCCATCAAAATATGTTTTCATTTCATTTTCGAAATTGATCAAAAAACTTTTGGCTTAAAAATAAATTTAAAAATTGATGAATATTTATTCGTATATATCAATGAATTATTCGCTTCTGCCTTCAAGCAGCATAGACAGACGTTTTGTGACAAACAATTACTAGAGGAGGAGTCTATAACGCTTCAGAAGCCCTTCGAAATGATTAAATTAAATTGGAAATCTTCGATGTTATTAAAATCTGAGCCACTTTTGCTGTTACCTTGGAGATACTTTAAGTAGATGCTTCTCGAAATTGCAATTTACTTTAAAAGACCCTATCTGATATCTAGAAATAAAATTTATTAAATATTTTTGTTTCTTTTTATCAATTACGTCGATGAAACGAAAATAATAGCTTTTCTTAGATAAATGGCCGAGGAATTTCTTTGCTCATGCATTGCTTGTAGTTAATCAAAAATTATATTTTCATCCTAAAATGTAGAAGTTTTAGATTTTTACTGTTATAAGACAAGGACAATTGTGATTTAAATTAAACAAACTGAATTCCAGAAGTAAAATAGGAGTCTTTTTGCTAGAAAACCTAAAAAGCTTTCTTGAGTGATTCGTAATTGTATTATTCGTCAAAATTTTACTTTTCTTTATTTCTGAATCTAATAAGTATAGTTTTGCATGAATGAAAAATTCAAGCTCATTCTTTCCAAGTGTCATTCATGATTTTCTCAATAATTATGTAACACCTACCTTTCAATTCCTTACAAAAAATTTCAATATTTATGTTTACTACATATGAAATGTATTGATTATTTAGAAGCATATATTGAATTTACAGAAAAAATATATAGCTCAGACTTAAATTATATTCTTATTCTTTAACTTCTTATATTTAAAATAACTAAAATTTCCTTTTACTCTTAGTATTCAATATGATAAATGTTTAAAACTAATGATTTAAAAATGTGTAATAACAAGTATTATAAAAACTATTAAAATAGTTTCAAATTACTTGTATTTTGAATAAAATGTGTTAATAAATACTTAAGCTAGGTTCAAGAACCCTTATCAAGTGATATTATCAAAAGAAATTGAAGCTCTTTTGTATACTTTTTATAAAATGTCTTAAACTTTAAGTCACACATTTAACAGTTCTGGATAAAACTTTAACAATATGATTTTTGAATTCAGGTAAAATGGAAATCTCCGTTTGCTAACTACGAGGTGTGACACACACATACACACACAAAAAAATGAGACTGGTCCAATAAATCATTGTACTTACAGAATTCAGTTCTCCATGACAGTATCACCTTCAAAGTAGTTCCCTGCAGCATTCACACACTTCTGAATGTGTTTTGGTCTGTAATCCATGACCTTGGGTGCCCAGCAGGTTCATCTTCCACACTGACGCTTCCCCCTGAAAACCTATTACACCATTCAAACATATATGCATGAGACCAAGTATTATCTCCATAAGCCTCGGTTAATATTTGAAATCTTTTTGTGGCTGCTTTCTTAAGTTTCAAAAGAAACTTGATGTTGATTCGACATTTTTCAGGCAAAATGCAATTGTACGAGTTCACTCATTGACGCAGCTCTCCCAATTGGCGTGATCGATTAAAGCGAAACTGGCCACATTGATAGAGGAGGTGCATGGGATGACGTCCCTAAAAACTGTTGTTGCCAACTCCACTCTTTATTCAAACCACACACTCAGTCTTGTGTTTTTGTGTCACACCTTGTGTTTGTGTCAATATGTATATAACACCATGTGTTGTGTAACTTGATTATTTTTTAGACTTGCATCACTTTCTAGAATTTATGATCTTAGCAACTCTGATCCACATTCATATTCAATGATTCTGTATTTTATTCTTATATTTTATATGGAATTTTAACTTCATGCAGTTTTTAATTAATTATCGTATTTCAAGGGTTTGCGTTTCCCTTATAATTATATCTTAGTAATATATGAATGAGTTTTCAACACTTCACTCCACATTATAATCACTTGATTTTTACAGCTGCCAAACTACAATAATGTATAATACAATTTTCATAAAATATCCGAAAATGTGCCTTACGGGATCACATTTGCATAAGTTTGAACAATGGTTCTTATCTAAAGAGTAAGATATATACAGAAGATAATATTTAGCATTCGTGTAACAAATACTGATTTCGCTTTATTGTTAATTAAAAAGAATAGATAATAACATTAACACCAATTTTTAAACATTAACATGTTTCCAAAAAGATTAGTTTTTTAAACTAGAAATATACATAAAGGAGAGAGAGAGATTGCTATGAATTGTAAGTCTGAATTTGCGTTGATGTTATTAAGTTATATTCATATTCAGAAATCGAGTGATGGGAAAAAGAGAAATCCCAGTAATACATTATCGGCACGAATAAACTTTAGAATTTTTTTATGCGATTGGCTAGTCAAGACACGTACGACTTTTTCATTTACTGATTTTCATGGATAGAATCCACACATGTGGATTCTATCCATGTGTGGGTCTTTTAAAATCTAATTTTCCTTTCAATGATTTCACCTCAGTTACTTTAAATGACAAAATTCAACACATATTCATTACAGGCATGGCATTCTGAAGGTTATTTTTATGTTATCTAAATAATATTTTCTGCTTTTTGTCACTTTTTGAAATGCTTATTCATAATAACTTAACAATACTTTTTGCACTATTTGAAGATTTCATTTCCAAATTCCATGCTTAATTTTAGAGAGAGGATCATTAGTTTTCAATTGACTTGCACATAAGCTGTAATTGTTAATATAATTATTGAACACTAATGAGCAGCTATGTTTTTAATTAACCACTTTTTGAGTAGTTAGTACATTCTATATTTTAATTTTATTCCAATCGTATGTGTATAAAATCTTAAAAAAAGATAATTTTCTTTTTAAAATTTTTTTACAGCTTTATATGGATTTGAAAAATATCTTCTTAACTACTACTGTATATCGCTGTGCCCATATTCTGTTAAACCTAATCAGATGTTAAGACATACTTAAAAATTTGAAATTATATTTTTAATTTTTGAATGAATTTTTCTCTTTAAATCTCTAAAATTTTTAACACAATATTTAATTTTTTTATACCTCATTTTTACTGAAATATACGTCATTTAAATGATTATACTGTAGTCTTGAGGGGGGCAACCTATGGCACGCGATACAATTCTCAGTGGTACTCTGCACTACCCTACAAATTTGTTAATTTTTGAGTGAATGGAAGTTGATAAATATTCGTAATGAATCTTACTTGACAAACATCTTCAGAATTATGAACATTTACAGAATTAAGAAAAATCTGAAAGATAACTCTAAAGATAAATTTACAGCTATTTTGTAAATTATTGAATATTACTGCTGGAGCGATTTGTTTGACGAGAAAAAATTGCATGTACTCTGCTTTCCGCTTTTGGTTCTACATATCAAAGTAAAAAAAAATCTTTTTTCATGTGAAAAATATTTCGAAGAAGTGAATGCTCAGAATCGTGTCAAATTGAAAGTTACACATAATATCACTGATTTTACGATATCAAAGCAGAGCGGTACAAGCAATAGGTTCGCCTTAAAACTTGTATATTTATCTTTTTATCTAACTTTAATGAAGGTAAATACTTATTTTTTTACCTTATCTATTTCTTATTTTAATAAATATGTTTAAAAAAATACATAATATATGTTTAAGTTTAGTCTTTTTAAAATTTTTGTGGAAAAAATTGCTAAATTTTACGCTGTTTATTTTTATGTTAAGAAACATCTTTAAATGATACAAAAATAATATACAATAAAACTGTAAATCTAAATTATTGACCTCTATTTTCTAATTCTGCATACATTATCATGGAAGTTGCATTAGTTCAAAACCGTCCCATTGTGTGGCACGGTGAATCATATTGGTAGATTGGTTTGGCACGCCACAGCTAAAAGGTTGCTTAATTCTGCTGTAGTAAAAAAAAAAGTTTATTTATCATTTGCATTTAAAAACAAAGCACGTGTTTCCCTTAAATCATACTGTGCTTGGAAAAAATATTCTTATTTTTTTTTCATTTACGCCACATATGAAAGCTCTATTAATGAATTTTTTTCAAAAATCAAAACGTAATTTTAGTGAAAAAAAAAAGGAATATAAGACGCTTCCGTGACACATGCAATATAACAACTCCAAAATATTGAAATTAACGATAATAAAACGAAATAGAGTATAGCTTACTATATTCCCGGTTTTAAAGAATCAAATATCTGACATAATCAAAATGGCAAGAACTGGTATAGAATGAAATATCTAGGGGGGGGGAAGCATTCTTTAAACTATATTGGGAATTGATAATTTAAGAGAAATTTTATAACACACAAATTGGGCCCTGAATGAAATTTTCTGACAATATTTGAGATCATGGGCAGGAAAAATATTAAAATCAGTAAAAGCTGTTTCTACAACAAAAAGACTTCACTGATTAGTGTTATTAATTATACTAAGTGCTACAGAGAGCATTTCAAGAACAATGGAAGCTAATGCTTTAAAAAGACATACTTCACTTCTATTCACGTCTACCATTTACTGGAAACGATGCCACCTTCATTGACTGACAAGCGAAAAAATCGATTAAAGCTTGTTAATGGCTTCTTCCAAAATGCAATCGATCGCCGAACTTTTCCGATAGTTTGTTTCTCTGTTGAGTTCTATTAACCTCATAAGAGAACATTGAAACTTACGTGTATTGTCCATTTCAACAGTAATTGCTCGAGAAGTCTTGTTAGTTTCCTCTGCATCGGAAAAATACTATTGTTATTTTTTGAGTTGAATATCCGAAATTTTTCAGAAGCTTTTCAAATGCAATAGGTCTCTTCGAAAATAGGATTGGATCTTATATTAATTCTTCGTTCCGGATTATTGTCACAGAATCTGTATAATTATATTTTACATTATTTATGATAATATGATTGTAACTTAATTATAATATAGTTGATAGCTCAAATATATCTGTCGCACAAGTGTTTAAACCGAATACGAAAAATGTATTAGTTTATTTGTGGATTTTAACCTGAGTCTATCTTCCTCTTACTCATACACACACAACATTGAAATCTACTCCATGAAAACCCGAAGGTAAGCAAACGCGCGTATGTATCTATTTATGTAAGGCTATCTTCTCACGAACCGCTGAACCCCAAAACGCCCCAAAGGTACTAAAAGGTCCAGAATGATCAGAGGAAGCCATTTTGACTATTTAAATTTCGATTATGCAATTAGTTAATAAGATATTAATTCAAAACGTTTAAAAACGGTTTTCGACACCAACTTCGATTCGTCTCCATTTTTGTAACAATGTTATTGTTACAGCAATGACAAAAAATGGCATCGAAAATCGGTTTTGGTTCAAACTGAAATTTCATCGCGTTGCCCTATTGACTGTATTAATTCCCTTTGTTTAAAAATTAAATGTTTTTAACATGACCGAGCTAAACCAAGGGAAAAGAAACCTGTTTGTAAAGAAAAAGAAATTGATGACATTTCGGGAAAGATAATTTTAATGACATAAGTATAGAAATACCTCTAATCACACAACCACCCTCACCTAGAAGAGCTGACATCGAGAGGGAAAAAGAAGATTTCCATTGGCAAAAAGTAATGCTCTCGGAAAAAGCCCGTGCAACGCCAGGTCATGCAGCTAGTACATAAATATGTTTTGTATTATCATTTATATTAAATAATACAGTGCTAATAATGCTATTCATTTATATATAGTTATTAAATGATATTATTTTATATTTTAATATATGTCTCGCATCCGTTACTTTATTTTATTTACGTCACACTCGGAAGAAACATGACGGAGACACATTTCATAATTCTGAATCCCGATCAAGTGACGAGGTCCACACATGAACCGACCCTGGCCCCCCTCTTTAAACATCAACACCACTCCAACGGGAGGTTTTTGGGCCACCGCAAATTTAACTTGCTTTAGCCTTTCTTAACGGCGAGTGTTCAGAGGCACTAGGTTTAGAATCCGTAACTCTAAAACACCAGCCACGAGTTCGTGACCATAACCACTTTGCTAACACAGGGTTTCTATTATCTGTTACAGTGCGTCATTATAATTGAGTCCTGTAACCCTTTAAGACCCGAATTATTTTTATCTTCAAATATTAAACCTTTCTGGTTATTAATACTATATGGACTCCAATGACATTGGGAAAAATAATAAAAAATTCCCGCTCATTATCTGGGACGTAGACGGTACCCACACGATCGTGCGGGTTGGGCGTTATCTAAGAAACAGGTCACCTATGAAATTTTACGAGTTATACATTTTTAGCTCTATAAGTTGATAGAAGAAACAATCTTAATTCAACTAAAATTTTTACAAGTAAGGAAATTATTGATGTATAATGAACTCTTTAATTAATTAATTATTTATTTACTGTAAACATCTTTTGTTTCATTTTTGACAAGTATAAATAACCATTGCATTTTTCAAAACATGTTTTCGAACTGCTTTAGTAGTTTTCAAATCTGCAATTGCGAGGCCTTGAAATGTCATCAACACATCAAAAATGTGGCTATACATGTCAAGCCTTTTATCCTGAAATGGCCAGGATAAAAGCCTTGACAAGTATAGCAGGTGGATTATAATGCTTCGATATTTTTGCGAGTGGAATTACAACACTGTTATCTTCATCATTACTTAAAATACTTTTATTAGTAGGTGGAGAGGCTGATAACGCTTCATCTATCTCTAAATTAAATTTTAAGCTTTCCATTTTGATTTTTAGAGGAATTTTATTTGATATTGCATTTTGTTTTCACAGAAACCAAGAATTTGCAACAGCTATATCAATGTAATGAATGTGTTCAAGAGACTTTTATGGTAAAGAATGATCCAAAATTGTTTTTCCATTTCAAATATTCCTATGTGTTTCTTCATTGTTCTCATCTGAATTTGATTCTCTTTCCAGTATACGCGATTCATATGTTTTGTTCACAGCATTGTCATCATCTGAGGTATCACGAAGCTCAGTTTAAGAGTTCAATCTGATTTATTCATCATTTGAAAAATTTCTTATTTGAGAATTCTTATCCTTTTAGACACCTGAAAAAGTTTTTGGTTAAAAGTTAACACAGTATTCCATGAAAAATAGTAAAATGTATCAGAAAATTTTATTATTTAAAAAATATATATATATTTAAGCCACACCATAGTAACTACCACCCGAAAACCCAGCTTGTTTTTCGGGGGGGGGGAGAGATATGGATGCAGATATCTGTCTAGAGGATAAAAATGGCATACTCCTCAAAAAATGTACGAAATAGAAAACTAATTGCGAGAAAGAGAAAGAAAAAAAAAGGAACTCATTCATGGAGACCCCCAAGAAAATTTGGTATTAATTATATAACTATATTTTTCATTTTTATGTTAGCTTTCATCAAAATTATTGAAACAAAAAAGAAAATTCGTATGGTAAGTACTTACCTTTACAGATGCAGTGACTCAAGTAACGCCCAACCCACACGATCGTGCGGGTAACGAAATCCCGAGTCCTACAAGCCACATTAATAGAGTATAGTTAATATTTTTCTATTTTATAATTATTTAAACTTTAATACAAAAAACTGAATCCAAGCAACTAGAAATATATTGATAATTACCTTTTTACGACAGATAAAAAGACGTGTTTTCGTTGTATTTGAAAACAAAGCTAGATTTGCGAGCTGAAAGTAAAACATTGACCACAACCATCGTCTGTTGATAAAAAGTAACACTACACTTTCTGAAAACAGGCTAAATCGTTAGATTCGTGATTTTCTTACATACGACTATTCCAGAAGCAAAAACGTATAAGAATATCTAACCCGCACGATCGTACGGGTTGGGTTTTAAAGGGATACAGCTTATAGACTAAAAAATAGAGTAATCTTATTGTAGGATCTATCTTACTCTTACAAAAATATTTAATTAAATTTTATGTTATTTATTTTAAATAATAAATTCAATAACAGAATTGATTGATATCTCATTATATATTGATGTGTTAATACTTTATATAATTCGATTCATTCGTCACGTAACACACAGTAGACTTATCAAGACAATTTTAACTATAACTTATTTTGAGGTTACACGTTATTTATACTGGCAACTTAAATTTGTGATCATGTTACACCTTACTTTCTGATTAGATATTATTTGGGGAAAAACTCAGCATGTCCAATAATTCATAAAATTGTATGCTCTAATATTGAGAGCCATATAAATGTATGTGATGCTTTTTAAACAAAATGCAAGTACTTTTAAGAGCTATTATATTTATAGAAACATTATAAGAAAATTTGTAAAAGCCGGATGAGAAAGATAATATTCCTCATAATGGAATACATTCAAATATTTTAAACATCAGAGATTTGGGTTAGAAGTGTAGTGTAAAGGCAAAAAAAAAAAAAAAAAAGAATGAATGATTAAAATTGGATGAATCTGATTGGATAGAATTGTATGATTCTGAATTTAGGATAATAAAATCTAATTAATTTTTTATGATCGAATGTATCACTAAAAGTGATTAATAATACTGAATGAATTAAAAAAAAATGTACTGTGAGTGACTTTAGGGGAAATTAGCTAAAAAAATGTAGAATATATAATTAAATTAAAAAACAACAATGATAAAAATGGTGAAAATCGAAGCGTCAAATTTTATTTTTAAATATTTTTACTATTTTTTCTTAATAAATAAGTTTATAAAACATATGAACATTGTTTTAAATTTTACTAACTTTTATAAATATTACAACTGACTTTATATAACATGATAAAATCCATTTTAAAATAATAGTAATATATTTATAAAGTTTGTATGTTGCAATTCAAAAAACTGTAATAGATTTTTGAGATTTTTATCTAACTCTCGCGGAATGTTATATTGTGATAGTATTTGAAGCTTTAAACATAACAAGTAATATAAAAAAATAGTTTTTAAGTCAATTCCTACTTAGATCGACAACGAAAATTTTTATTTTAGCTACTTTTTATTAAATAGTTACAATTAATATAAATATGTATATACATAGGACAGAATCACAACATTAAGTGGTAATTAGTTTTTTTAATTATAATTAAAGTATCGTACTGTTCTTTTAATTTCAGTCCAACTGAATGCTTTAACACGTGAGAAAAAAAAACCTTTCCAAGTTTCGACACAAGTCGCTAAAATGGTCGCTAAGTCGCCAAAGTGGCTACATTTGTAATTCTTTAAATAATTAGTTTTATTCAATTAATTTTTATTAATTATAATTAAATTATATATATATTGTATTGTCATCCAAAATGATCATCTATATAAAATTTCAGCTCAATTCAGAGCTTTAAAATGTATTTTATTAACGATTGAAAATTCCTCCAAGATAAATAAATAAATATACAAATATATAAATAAATAAATATATAGACAGTGCGAGCTAATAGTAGGAATTGAAAAAGTATGATTTCAAACGTAATGCTAAAACATTTCAAAATTCACCGCCATTTACGAACGCGCTTTGTATTACTGCAGTACTTCAATGTTATCCAAAGTTGTGTTTAGTTTCTGCCCTCTGTCTGGAACGGGCTCTTTTCTTGAGGAAAATGGTGAATGAAAATCTGGGCAGAATGATACTTTATAAAATGAATGACTGGTAATAAATAGTTTGGTACTGTGTGTGTGTGTGCAGAAACCATTTGCGGTAAATGTTTATATTTGGAACTAGTCCAAAAATCAGTCAGTCCCAGGAGTGAAATATTTCAACAAAAAAATCAAAAACTTTTGGAAAAAATATAGATTACTTTTAATATATGAAATCAGTATATTTTGGCTTTGTCCTTATCCTTTCATGATGTTTATTTTTTGAAATTTTATTGCCTTAAAACAAATGACATGTTTATTTCCTTACATATTTTGTAAACAATCATTCGAAAATGAAATATATCTATTTTAAGAGACATTTTTCAGTTTCAACTACATATATTACTTGAAATGGCTTTTTGTATTTTTTCAAGGTGCGTATAGAAGCTTTTGAAATCATTAAAATATTTTTCTCAAGAAGGTACAAAGTTTTCATAAATATATATAATTATAATATATTTAATAGATTATATATAATTATAGCGCTTAAGGTATCCGACTACGCTTGGAACCGTGATTTTAAACAATCATATAAATAGGTAATCTTCATGATACTTAGTGTCACTGAGATTAGAATACATGTATAAAATTGTTTTAAGGACATTTTGACAAAAAAAGTTATTTAAATAGAATATTTTGGCAAAAAATTAACTTAGAATAACCTTTTTTCAAAATATTCTCCTTTTGTGAAAAATGCTTCTATTATAATAATATTTTGCCTGTATATAGCTCAGACCTCTGTACAGAGGCTCAACTATGATTTTTGAAAACTTCACATTATTTTTAGAGTTACAAGCAATTGAAATAATTATCGGCGTTTTTTTTTCTTAAAACTTATCCCCTCTGCTGTCATAAAACATGGATAAACCCACTTCTGAGTTATATATTTCAAAATTTCTAGTTGAGCCTCTGTACAGAGATCTGAGCTATATACAGGCAAAATATTATTATAATAGAAGCACTTTTCGTAAGAGGAGAATATCTTGAAAATGGGTCATTCTATGTTCATTTTTTTGTCAAAATATTGTACTTAAATGATTTTTTATTGTAATACTATTTTTAAAACAATTTTATATACATTTTCTAATCTAAGTGTCACTAAATATCATAAATATTATCCATTTATACGCTTTTGTAAAATCACGGTTTCGAACGTAGTCGGATACCTTAAGTTTAATGTAGTTAAATTGCTATCTATTTATTTTATAAACATTGTTAATAATCACAATTTCCCGCTACACTGGGTATCTCATGATATTGTACTACTAAATACCTTTTTCTAAAGTTATAGACATCTTGTGACGGGTTCTATCAGCGGAACTTCAACTAATCCTCTTGGGGAAACTATTCTTTCACTGTGATTTTTGTTTAAAAAACCCTTTCCGTAGATAATATGACTTGATTTCATACTATTATAAATGCTATTTAAACCCTGGCATTGGGGTGTATGAGGTTAATCGTGAAATCTTCGAATAGTAGAAAGTAAATTGTGACTAGGAAGCCGTGAGGTTGAAGTTAATACTCATCTCAGCATTTACCTGGAAATGTGGAAGGAATTAGAAGATGATTCATACCAAGCTGTCGTTGTTCGAGAAGGAGCTGAATAAGGAACTACAACAAATATGTATTTCTGAATATTCTCATAAGTTATATTATTAATTTGGATTTATTGCTCCTAAGGTTAAGGAATAAGTTGTAAATCCCATTTATAAAGTGTCGCATCTAAAATAAAAGTAACTATTTGTAAAATCATGTCTGCTTCTTCTCTGATACCTTCTTACACCTGTAACCACCTGGTTGAGACAATCTTAGTCACAATATTAAGCTTTCGATTGCATTTAAAACATTTTTATAATCCTCACCTCTTGATTTAAGAACAGGGTTTGAATGTCTAAGACGGAAGTAAACTAACTTTTATATTCTCCAATAAGTCCTTAGAGTCAATATCCACTAAACGAATTTTTAGTGAATCTTTACTGCACAAAAGAAACATGATTTCCAAATTTCAAGTCTGTAGGTTTAATAGATCAAAATTAGAGGAATTATTATCTATAACTTTCCTTGGAGGCCGATTTCCGCAAAACCCACTCATAGTTGATCTCTACACAATTAAAGAAATATGTGTGTACTAAATTTCCAGCCAGTCAGTCTTACAATTCTGGAGATCTCGTTATGAGTGAGTAAATCACTTTTCTCCTATATATATATAATTCACGTTAATTTTCTTTTGAGAGTTTTTTAATCCATAATGGTCCTGAGCCCTCAAGGACTTCATGTAATAATCAATTTCTAGTTTACCCAACTAACGGGATAATAACCATAACCTTATCCAATCTAACATCATCCGAGTATCTGGATCTATCAGAAGAACCTTTACCGGAAATCATATCGCTTTACTAACTTCCGGTTGTCCAACGGTATGAATACGTAACGGGTTCTATTCGAGCTTTCACTAACCCTCTTGGGGAAAATACTCTTTTTAACTGTGATTTTAATTGAAAACCGCTTTCCGTAGAGATGAATTGATTTTATGTCAATGCAAACTTCTATTTAAGTGATAGTCGTTGAGTAGGTGGTGTGATGGTTGAAAATGGATCCTAAGCAGAAGACATAGTGTGAGCGACCGGTGCTCGCACATTGCAATATTAATTCCAAAGGGAAGGATTCAGAGAAAGGTGGAGTACCTTTCGATTAAGTAAGTTGGCAGCAAGAGTGTTCAAGAGAATATGTAATATAAGTGTTTATATTTATCTAATAAAATTAACAAGTTTTATTGTTCCTCGGGTTTAGTTAGCAAAGTGTATTCCATTAATTCTCCTAAATTCTCATAAGTGATAAAGGCTAAATAAAAGTGGTTAATTTTAAATAATGTCTGTTTCTTACTCGAACTCTCTCACACCCACGGTCGAAGGACTGCGAAAAATAGATGGATATTTCTGGGTAGAAGAGGCTGCTTTTTGTGATTGTCATGTAAATCACGCGTGTTATTATCTTACTATTTTTTATGTTTGTGAGTGTTTTTTTTTTTCCCTACGTAACCAAATAAACGAAGAGTTAAAAGTAACAAGCCTCATTAATTCACTCAATGACTGCATTGAAAACATCTTATTCCATTTAAGGTATCCGACTACTTGCGACAACTTTGTTTTGAAAAAATGAAGATACAGGGATTTTTTGTGATTTTTAGGTTTATTTAGTATATTTTAAGCAAAAAATAGTAAAATGGAAAACAGAAAAAACATTTATTATTATTAAAATGGGAAAAAACTGGTAAAAATGTACAAACAAATTACATAAACGGGGCCCGCTCTGTACAAAAATGTTTCGAACAAATTCTCAATTTTTCAATTTTAATGTGTTACATTGTTATTCATGTTTGAAATGACCTTCAGGATAATAGATATTTTAATTTTTACAAAAACTAGAGCCCTCTATCTTAGTGACTATATGAAATTGCTTAATAAACAGTGATTATATTCACATAAAGGACTGTAAATTTTGAAATAATACGGTGATTGATAAATCTGAAGAACAAAACACTTCTATACTGTTATACAAAAAATTTACAAAAAGTTTCATTAAATTATTTTCAAAACTTTTTGAGGAATCGCTGTCCGCGTTTGAGTTTTTTGAAAAAAAAAACATATTTCGAGTAAAACGCATTTTAAAGTTTGACATCTTGTGTAAAGTTATGGCATCTTCCTTAGTTAAAAGTTAGTTTTAGTTTAGTTTGGTTTTTTTTTGTTCTAGTGAATGGAAAACAAAAAGCTTGGTATTTTTATTAAGCTAATACGATGGTCTATAAAATAAAATCATAAAACAAATTTGTTAATTTTTGAAAAAAATCATGATTTTAGGGTAGTCAGATACCTTAAAAAAATGCCATGTAGTTTTAGCCACCTTATGTATAATATATATATACAGAGAGAGACAGAGACAGAGAGACAGACAGAGAGAGAGAGAGAGAGAGACAGGGATTTGCACATTATTGTTTTTACTATGTATTTAAGAGTTTAACTAAAAAAACATACACACATATATTATATACTTCTAAAATTCCATAAAAGACAGAGTTTTAGCCAAAACTATTAAAATCTCATAACAAATCAAAATCAAGGTGAAACGTTCTAATGTTACGTTTCTTGATTTAAATGATCTTCCGCACCATTGTCACGATTTGTAAGCTACGGCATAGAATGTTGCAACAGCACTCTCCAGAGCTTCAGTCACACTGAACGTTCCTTCGGGGGCTAAGGCAAGTGATTTAGCAAGATAAACACGACCGCTAGTGAGGACAAATGACACCCTTTAAAGTGTTCTAAGGTGTATTGACAGGCATAACACGAGCTTACTCTCAGTTCAAGCCGATAACACTTTCTTTAACATCCAAGGCACAAAAGGAGAAAATGTAAGACTCAGCAACCAATCACTAAGCTTTGTAACTACATCCAGGCGATATTGACTGTTGAGAAGAACAAAGGAATGATATACGTGATGTTTTTTTCCTTAGTATTGTTGCGCGACCCGTTTGAGTTAGACTGTAGTAAGAATTGAACTTTATTGATTTATGACACACCCCCATGATCGTGATTTAATATTTCACATTAAATGTGAGCCGGTAAAAGAATGAAGCGTCCACTCTATTTAAACAGCGTGTTTAATAGCTCTCAGACAAACTAAGAAGCAGTGCTAAGAAGTTTTATGATATGCTGTGAAATGAAATGTGGTAAACGAAGTTAAAAATCGGATTTTCTATTTAATAAACATTTTAAATATTAATAATAAGACTAAAAATTAGAACATTAGACATTAAAACGATTTATAACCTAATATATTTTAACCTTTTGGAAATACATTTTATTTCTGCTTATTCTGTATATATACTGCTTGTTGATTCGATTGGTTAATAACTATTATCAGGAGTTTAGGGAACATATATGAATTGAATCGTTGATTGTTAACGTTCCATTTATAGGCACGACGAAGTTTATTGATGGCGAATCTCCTGATTTTGCATTAAGGTCATGTGACGAGGATGATACTTGAACTGACACCTTATTCTCCGAATTTCTACATCACACCACCGTAAGAGCTTTTAGCCTCGACAGAGTTTACATAGATTATTCTCCTTACACAAGTGGCACCAGTAATCGAAGTTACGTCTAAACATAAGGAACGTCGGCTACGAGCTTGCGAACAAAACCATTCAGCTACGGTGGCCATTGAGTCTGGTGAAAAAGATGCATCTTGCTTAAAATCTGAATTGTTTAATGATTTTTATTTAAATTTTGTCATTTTCTGTAAATTTAAGCTGAGTTTGGAACATATAACAAGAAAAGCATTTTTCATTTTGCATAAAGAAAAAATTATTGCTTACATTTATCTGGATTTGGGGGATTGTAGAATAAACTCAACTTTTTCTGGGTTAGAAAAACAAATTCGTAACATTTTGATACGAAAACTACAGTAAAGAAAATCTGCATAAAAAATGATTTAAAAAATGAATATATGCAAACAATCAAGATTCTTAAATTCTTCTGATTGTAATTTTTTCACTCATGACAGCAAGGTAAATTAAAAGTTTAAGCATTTTATCGACTTTTTTTCAGGAATTTGATCATAATGAACAGAAAATATCACAGCTTTTAAATAATTCCTTACAACTGAACAGTGGTGTAATTATTATACACAAGTAATATAAAAAAAAATTAAGTCAATTCCTACTTAGGTCAACAAAGGAAAATTTTATTTTAGTTACATTTTTTATTAAATAATTACAATTAATATAAATATGTATGTACATATGACAGAATCAAAATATTAAGGGGCAAAATAGGAGAAATTATTTTCTCCCATATAAAAAACTAAAAAAATTAATTAATTAAATCTAATTAATGAGTTAATATTTGAAAAACTGTACTAACATTATCATCCACTGCAAGTTTTAAAAATGTATGTAAACTTAAGTGGATAAAAAAAAAGTTTTTTATTAACCATTTAAAATTTGAACAAGATATATCGATAGATATATCGCAGGGATACGATACACACAATTAGGAATTTGATCAAATCCGTAAGGGATATGATCAATTGGCGAGAGATGTTAAAATAACGTCTCTTCAAGGTCATTTCCCAGATGAAAGTAAGGGATTTGAACAAACCCTGATCTGTTTCAGTGAAATGATGAAATAATATTGTCAAGAGTTTAAAAATGTTTATTTAACAAATATGGTGCATTATTAAACGTAGAAGTAAGTAATACAGCAACAGTCAATGAAGTACAAATTATTTATTCGAAACTAATTAACAAATAATTAGAAAATTAGGCTGGAATTTTTTGATGTGTAACATCTTTCCTTTCAGTTGCTGAATATTTGTGGGAGTAATTTCGTGAAAAGGGACGAAAATGTGTAGTAGGAAACCGGGGAAGCGAGCGTGGTTGTGTCGATCGACTTGGCCTGTTCTCCCCCCCTCTTCATAGTTTCTCTAATAATGATGAACTGCTTTGGGCAGGGGAGGGCTTACACATTAAAATATCAATTCCCATGTTAATCCTATGGTGCCATTTTTTCAAAGATGTGGAGTTGATATTTGGGGGATCGACAGTACTGTCTGTTTGGTTAGGAAGTACTAGGACTCGACCCCCCAGGTGCCTTCCCCCTCTTGGACAGTATTTTGCCAATGCAAATCATGACTAGTTCATTTCATCATTTCATTGAAACAGTTCAGGGATTTGATAAAATCACTTACTTTCATCAGGGAAATGACCTTGAAGAGACGTTATTTTAACATCTCCCGTCAATAGATCCCTTAGGGATTTGATCAAATTCCTAATTTCGTCATTTCCCTGCGACATATATAGGGAGAGTGTGAACTAATAGTAGGAATAGTGGAAAAAAAATCGAGACAGTATAAGCTACATTTTTAGCTCAAAACAAATTTGAAAATAAACTCTATTAAAAAACTATAAAAAAACTCATTAACTATATATACTCTTTTTAGTCTTACTATTAAATGAATGATATTTTTTGATGTTTTCTTGTTCATTTTCCGATACATACTTATATAGCGTATGATCTTTCGTATGTATATGTAAACAGAAAGTATTAAATACTTTTTATATATTTTAACAAATCTTTTTTTCTCATTCTAAGACATATTTAAATAAGAAATAATAATGAAATGTATTCCTCAACTCAGTATTCATGCTTATGAAAAGCCTCCTTCAGTAATTGTGTAATAATATGTAATCAATATGGAAAATCCTTCTAAAGAAATAAGGTAAATTATTTTTAAAAAAATTAAAATTTTTCCATTAGAGTTTAGAAATGAAGGAAAGGGTCCAGTGAAAAATGTCAAATTTTTAATAAGAAAAGGAAAATAAATTCTAGTAAAAACATATAAGAATGGATATTTCTTATACAATTCTTTTTTGAAAAGCATAATGAGAAAAATATTCTGTATTTTATACTAAAATCGTTTTAAGACTTTGTGATGTAGGAATACCTTTTAAATGCTTTTAGTTCTTTGCTTTTAGTTAGATATATTTAAGTACAGTTTTAATACAAAACTATCGAAAAAGATCTATCTATGAGCACTTCGTTTCACAAAATATGCTGGGTTTTAACCCTTAACTTCCCACTATTGGATTTCTGCAACATATGATTTATTTTAATTTAAGGTATCCGACTACGTTCGGAACCGTGATTTTAAAAAAGCTCATAAATGGATAATTTTCATGATATTTAGTGTCACTTAGATTAGAATACATATATACAATTGTTTTAAGGACATTTTGACAAAAAAAATTTATTTAAATACAATATTTCGGCAAAAAATTAACTTAGAATAATTTTTTTTTCCCAAATGTTCTCCTTTTGTGAAAAATGCTTCTATTATAATAATATTCAGCCTGTATATAGCTCAGACCACTTTACAGAGGCTCAACTAGAGTTTTTGAAATATATAATTTAGAAGTGGGTTTATCCATATTTTACGACAACAGAGGGGAGCAATTTTAAGAAAAAAAAACGCCAATAATTATTTCAATTGTTTGTAACTCTGAAAATAATGTGAATTTTTCAAAAATCATAGTTGAGCCTCTGTAGAGAGGTCTGAGCTATATACAGGCAAAATCTTATTATAATAGGCGCATTTTTCACAAAAGGAGAACATTTGGAAAAAAGATTATTCTAAGTTAATTTTTTGCTAAAATATTGTATTTAAATAACTTTTTTTTTGTCAAAATGTGTGTCCTTAAAACAATTTTATACATGTATTCTGATCTAAGTGACACTAAATATCATGACAATTATCCATTTATGCACTTTTTTAAAATCACGGTTCCGAACGTAGTCGGATACCTTAACAGACTTAATATTTTTTTAATTACCTACAAATCACTTATCTTAGAAAAAAAGATTACTACAACGAAATACATGCTAATTTTGTCACTAGATGGAAGTATATTTTTTCCAGAAATCATAACAATTATGAAAATCTCTTATGCCTCAAGAACTGTGTTTTTGCTATAAAAAGAATCCATTATATTTTATGCTTCCTTCTGTTTATTGACAAAATAAATTACTAGGTAAGAAATGAAACATTTTATGTTCATTTAAAAATAGTTTTGATTTTCTAAAGGAAAAAGTTTGAAAGAAATTTATTTTAATTATATGTTGCAGGTCTGCAACATTGGTCTTTGGTTACCATTTTGACCTGGCCAAACAGCGTATACTAACCCAAGATGAAATTGATAAATATATGAATAATTCGGACGAATTAAGTGAGGATGGTCTTGAATATTCTGATGATGATGTTGATTTTTACCTGATTGTGCTTCATCTAATGAAGATTCGGATAGCGACTGTGAAAATAGTATTGGTTTACAAAATACAATTCAGAATATAAAAAAATCCGATGATGATAATAAATTAGAGAGAAATATTTCAGTCAGAGAACCTTTTTTTAAATTTAACTTTTAAGAATAATAAAACATTGTCAAATAATTTTTTATGGAAAAAATCAAAACATTTCATTGAATGAAGAAGTAATAAAATTCCATGGAGATGACACGCTCCCAAGAGAAATTATGGATTTGGAGTGCGAAAAGTGTAAAGTAGGACTTTGTTACAACAAAATCAATAACTGCTTTAAAAATTTTCATTGTATGTAAGACTAAAGCAATTTATAATAATGAATAATAAAATTCTCATATAAAAAAAAGTTTTCTAATTCACAGCACTACTGCGCAATGTTGCCCTTCTGCAATAAACAAAAAAAAAATGACTGCAATTTAAAACAGCTTAATTTTTTTATATATATTTTTCTCTTTTTGGAGAACTAGCTGATATAAATTTTTCGTAGAAATTTAAAAAATTGGGAAGTTAAGGGTTAAACCTTTTTAGTACAAAGCTATTTGGAAGACAAATCAATAATTTTGCATATAATTTGAAGTTTTACCTTATTTTTAGACGCAAATTCTAAATTCAGTATTTTATCTTAAGTATTTATTTCTAATCTTTTATACATTTCCATGAAGAGAATTTGATGAGTATTCTTTAATACGCTGATTATTTCAAATGTTAAAAGTAAGATATAATGTTTGCAATACTTCTCAAAGTATATTTTATGTATTTCGATGCAACGTATTGAATAGTGTTTCCCTGAATATGAAGCTGCTCCAAAACATTCAATAGTCTAGTTCTCTGTTTGGGATTATTAGTAAATTTCTAACTCTTTTAATAGAAGCAGTAAACATTCGATAAATTTTATAGTAATAATCTATTGTAATTCATTTTGGGAAAAAAATCTTAAGATTTTCAAACAATATTCGTATTTTATTTTTTAAAAATAAAGAATTTATTCTGTCGCTAAAATTAATTTTTTCCCTCTCGATCCTTGTAGTTTTACAGGGAATATTATGAGTAAACTTTAGTTCATTGAGTTTGGAGTTTTTAGATTCTAATGAAGATTTCCTGCTACATTTTTACTTTGAAATTTAAGATACGCAGTGTATAAAATTTGTATAATTACGAATCTCTCTCTATTATTCCTTTAATGAAAGCTGAAAAGGAAGCCTAAGCATAAATACTTAGTTCGTAGATTAACATTACTTTACCTGTCATCTTAACACCATGATTAGAAGTAAATTATTGAAACAGATGGATGTTAAGGTATTCGACTACGTTCGGATTCATGATTTTAAAAAAAAAACGCATAAATGTATAATTTTTATGATATATAGTGTCACTTAGATTAGAATGCATGTATAAAATTGTTTTAAGGACATTATGGCAAAAAAAGTATTTAATTTCAATATTTTGGCAAAAAATTAACTTAGAATAACCTTTTTTCCAAATGTTCTCCTTTTGTAAAAAACGCTCCTATTGTATTAATATTTTGCCTGTATATAGCTCAGACCACTGTACAGAGACTCAACTATGAATTTTGAAAAATTCAAATTATTTTCAGAGTTACAACCATTTGAAATAATTATCGGTGTATTTTCTTAAAATTTCTCCCTTCTGTTTTCGTAAAACATGGATAAATCGACTTCTGAGTTATGCACTTCAAAAATTCTAGTTGAGCCTCTGTTCAGAGATCTGAGCTGAATACAGGCAAAATATTAATACAATAGAAGCATTTTTTACAAAAGGAGAACATTTGGAAAAAAGGTTATTCTAAGTTAATTTTTTACCAAAATATTGTAGTTAAATAATTTTTTTTGTCATAATGTCCTTAAAACAATTTTATACATGTATTCTAATCTAAGGGACACTAAATATCATAAATATTATGCATTTACACGCTTTTCAAAATCACGGTTCCGAACGTAGTCAGATACCTTATGGTCAAATGCGATTATCTACTGAATCTAAGAGTAATGTTCAGTTTAATGCACTTAAAAAGTAAGTGATATAGAGCAAAAATCATTTTAAGAAACAAATTCTAAGAATAATTTGAGACACATATATATAAGACTCTTAGATAAAATTAAGATGTTTGAAATAATTTTTAAGGTGTGGAATGTTTTAAAGATGAAAAAAATGTGTAAAAAATGTTAGAAAACTGATATGGAAGATATTGAAACAATTATTAAAGAGTGAATCATAAGTTCACAAATGATTTGGAAGTTATATGGTTATACAGTACATGATTTATATAAATATAGATTTGTTCGAAGTTATTTAGTATGATTAATGTTTATAAAAAATGTTATAAAATATATCGATATACATTATTTTGTTTATTGTACATTATTTCATGTTTTTACATACTGCTAAGAATCAGAATTGTTTTTTGAGATCTTGATTGCATACTACTTATTCTTTTAAAAACAGCGTTTCAAATATTAGGATTCTAAATACGTGTATAAGCAATTTTTCATTATTTAGGAAATTTAAGAATTCTATGTTGTTTGAACATCTGCTTGGAAAAAAAATTGCCTATGTTTTTCCTTACTTATTCTTCAATAACGTTGATATATTTGGATTTTAAAATACGTTTTCATTATATATAAAATTAATAGCTCAACACAAATTGAAAGTTACTTTTGTGATAACATTTTGAATTAAATTAGTTATAATTTTAAAGCACATTTTAGAAACTTGAGATTTAAAACATAATCTAATTTTTATATAGTCATTAGAATATACTGTACCTTCTAATGTTTACCCTTTATTATTAATAAAACAATTAAAAATGTTGAAAATAATAGCACTGAATACAAGTAAAATATCTCTAGGAGGCAGCATAAATGGAAGAAAGTTCCAAATTATAAATCGTTTAAAATTTAATAAAATTGAACAATAAATCATTCACTTAACATTGAAAAAGCTGATATTAACACGATATATTTGAACCATTTAACATTTGGTTTAATGATATAATTGTAAAATGTTTTGGAAAATTCGCAAAATCAAAATCGGTAACTGGCGTATCTTTCAGTGAAATAAAATAACGCTAAGCAATTTTTCAACACACACACACACAAATTATGCCTCCAATTTACTTAAGAACTTTTAGTCAGTTAAATTTATCTATTTTATTTATTTATTCAATTTGTTTTATTATCTATTTTACCTATTTTATTAAGTTAATTTTATTTATTTATAATTTTGGACTAAAAATTAACGGAAAGCAATCAAAGAAATGTACTTTATATAACTATATACACATTTTTATATATTACATATGAAATCCTTATAGAATAAAATGTGTAACACATAAAAATTTTGATTCCAACATGAATTTTTCTATGTTTTATTGCGTTCTTTTCACTGATTTTCAAGAGTCCTATAACACTTATCTATTTTACATAGATGTAATGCATTTTTTACAAGATTTGCTTTACAAGAATTCAACAGAAACGTATTTACTGTGTAAAAACAGTAAAGTGTACAAAATAATATTAAAAAAAAAAGCAAAATCTTATCAATAAACATTACATTACTAAAAGTTAAAATGAGTCGATAAATACATTTTTAAAAGTATTAACTGCTTTTGTCATTAAATAATAAAAATGACACTTAAATTAATGACGTAATGTCATTTTTCGCCATACGAATAATACATTATAAACACCCGTTAATTTATTATAGAAAATTAATGCTGATTGTCGGAAGTAAAATCTATAAAAACCACTTTTTAATGAAAACAAACGTTTTAAATTTTTAAACTGAAGGGAAATTGTTGATCAATCTCATAATGGAAACGAATTATCTCTGCGTTTCAGAATATATCATAATTAACTTGAAACTATACTTTCTTTTATATCATTAACCACACATAATTTCTAAATTAAATTTTAAACGAACTAGAGAATAAAATACTCTATCCCCTCAATTTGAATGTCAAATGATAAATATGATTAGTTGTTATTTTTTTAGCCGCTCTATTATCGGATAAAGTTACGAAGTTATTTTTAAAAAGGCTACATTTCATTTATCTTTTTCTATTGGTAACTGTATACAAATTATTTCAAATTAATTTTCCAAGACGATGAAGAATAACTGTTAAAATACATTTGCTTTGTAGTTACAGCTAAATTTATACGTTGAATATTTTAGATCATACTGTAAAAACGTATAAGGATAGGTGAAATATATATTTTGCACTTGTTATTCAAATCATAAACGTAAGCATCTTATTCGAGTAAAAAAAAAATCCATTTCGCTAAATCTCTCATTTTTGAAAAAAATTGCTACGTTTTCTAAATTGAATATTTAATCGAATCTTTTCAATAAGAAGATTATTTATTTATTTTAAACAGACCTCTGTTGAATTTTAATTAATGTCTTATTAATTAGTAAATGTAAATATTTAATTTTGTTCTTAATGAATTCTTCTTTTGAAGACTACAAAACGATTTATGATCAAATAATTGATTTGTTTAAGCAATATACTCTTAAATAGCACTCATTTTTGATTTTTTTACACGAAAATTGTTTAATTTTGGAAGTGTTTTATTTATAATTGCTATAAATGACACACAAAATTATGTGTGTTGGTGCCTTTATGTTTCTTATCACTTTTTTATAGTTAAAATACATTATAGCAGTTGAAAAATAAATTGATTTCTTACACCAAATTTTACTGTAAAAAATAAAATATTGTGGAATAAATAAACTATAAGAGAGAGATAAGAACACATTCGTGTATGTTTCAAAAACTTACGTTTCTTAGGCAATAGTTAGAAATTTACCTAGATTTTTGGTTACTTATTAAAAAAAAGTTAAATGTTCTGAAAAGTAAAAAAAAAAAATGTATTAAATTTTCTTAAATACTTAAGTGAAGGGGCCTTTTGAATTAGTGCTATTCAAACTATTAAAAACATACTTTTAAAATTATTTGCTTGTTCACAACTTATTGTAACGGAGTTATTTGTTCGATTTTCAAGATCACAAACGAGAGGTAAAAAATATTTTTCTAGAACTTAAAAAAAATGCATTGAATGATTAAAATTTTAAGAAAAGAGGTTTAATGAAACAAAGTTTAGTTTTCATTATATATGTATATATATAATAGATATTTCCTTTGCAAACATCAATATTTTTTCAAAACTTTTAAAATTAATTATGCTGAGACAGTTTTAGAATATACATTAATAATAAATATTCACCATAACGCGTGATTTTATTAAAAACTAATTGTTTAATTTTTAATTAATTCTATATTTATTGATAAGTATTCTTATTATTTAGAAAAGTTATATTAGAATGAAAAAGTATTTTTAAAAAAGGTAATCATGCTTATTTGTCAAGATGGTTATCAAATTTAATAAACATTTTTACTATATGAACCAAACAGAAATATTTTCCATAATTTTTTAAATGTGAAAACTCTTTATTAAAACTTTTCTCTCAAAGTGAGAATTCATTAAATACATGTATGAAGAAATTCTGTGTTGATCTGAATAAAAATGACAAATGTGACCCTAAAAATAGCTTTAATCAAGATCAAGAGGAAAGAGATTTTTCGATCGAAACATTTTGAAGCTATTTTTTTCACATTCTTCATATTTTATGGGCAATACTAAACATAAATGTCGTATGCAGCCATGCTATAGCTGTTTTCTTTACTTCTTTATAAACAACTACGGTAAAATCTTTGGAATAGTAAACTTGAAGGATAGCTGCTATATAAACTGAATATCTTTCTCATTTAGTTGGCCGCACTCACTTTAATACCGCATTCCCCTACAGATGACGCGAAAACTCAACCTTTCAATCGAATCATCCATTGTTAGATCCTAAAAGAATCTCAAAGGTAAGTCCCTGGGGTCGCAGTTTTTTTCCTTCTGCCTTACTTGTCTTTTATTTAGTCTATTTTTGTCATTTGTTTTTTTACTATTATCTCTGCTATTACTGTAGTTTATATTCTAGTAAATTCAGCTATTCATCGTGGATCCTTTCTTCATAATTCAACTTCCTTTCAGCCGTTATATGGCCAATGAAAACTTTTATTTATTGAAAGAGAAGGTTTGGATATCGTATATATATTTCTTCTTTGCTGAAGGTCTTTGATTTCGATGACCTTTCTCGGCACGTGCCTCTCTGAGTTTTTGGTGTTTCTGAGTGAAATGTCTTTCCGAAATAGAAGAAAGAAATTTAACGATTTTTTTTGTATAGAACTTGTTGAGTGTCTCAAAATATTTTTAACACGCTTTTATTAGCTTCACTTGTATGTAACGGAGTCTTTGAACTCGATTTTTACCCATTTTTAAAGGTCAGATTAATTCGAAATTTTGCACACTTGTCAAGGACTGATGAAAATACAATAATTTCATAATTTTGTTCCATTTCCAGATTTGGCGACTAAAATATTGTTTCAACCCTAAAGCGAAAACGCTCATGGTTAATACAAATACGACAAACAAGAAAAGTGTTCTTTATGTGAAAAAGGGAAGGGTGCGTCAGCAATTTCTTACCTTGATATAAACAAATGCCCAGTTTTTCTGAAAATGGAAACAAAATAAACACTCGAGCATGTGAAAAAAATTTATGCTCTAATTGCTGAATTCAGACATAAGATCTGTTTTTCTAAATTCTCTTGTCGGATCTGTGGAATGAAACACCATTGATTGCTTCATTTTGCCAAAACAGCTGAGAATTGATTCAGAGATCACCGGATTAAAAAAAATAAAAGATTCTCCCAAACTCTTCGAGATTAAAAGCGTGTACTTCTTTTATAATGCTGATGCAAGTTTCAGAGAGAATATTGAGCTCTTTTTAGTGAAAAATATTATTGACTTTACACCTTCTTCTGCATGAAATATTTCAAACTTAGCACTTCCATATTTCCTTTAGCTAGCTGATCCTGCATTTTGCAAACCAGGCCGTATCGACGCATTGAAAGGATGCAGATGGGTATTCCAGGTTCTAAAAAAATACGCATTAAAGATTAATTCCCCAATGAATAAATGATAGCTTAAAAAACTAAAAAAATACGCTTTATTGTAGATCGAACTAAAAAATGAAGAATGAAACATAGTTTTAAGAAAAAACTAAGAAAAACACATTTTTATTGTAAATCGAACTAAAAAAATGAAAAATAAATTATAGTTTAAAAAAAACTTAAAAAACACACTTTTAAGGTTAATCGAACTAAAAAGTAAAAAGAGTAATTCTTAATATAAGAATAAAATGATTAACGAGAAAATTAATGTCATTGTGGTAAAAGCGGGGGCTGCTCGATATCAATTGTTATAATTTCTTAAAAAAGGGAAAAAAGATCTGAAATAAAGAAAACTTGAAGCCAGTTACACTAACCACTAGTCTCACTTTAAACTTTTACTAGTCTGGTTGTAGGAAAATTTTGTTAAATATAATTTCTAATAATTTTCTTGATAGCTTAAACTTTCTGCATTATTCCTTGAAGCATTCCTTTCATATTTCATCTTTTTAAACTTACAAGATAGAAACTTGTTTAAAAAGTTAATCAACTTTTTGTACATCGATTCAATTGATATATTTGTTAATTATCTTATTAATTCTATCAGGACTTGACTCGCATTTATATTATAATTTTTTCCCACACAATTCTCGGGGCAACAAGAAAAAACATTTTCTTTTTTATTGGGCATATACAAGATAAAAGGTATTGTTGAGCTTTTATGAATGAACAAATAAAATAGGTCTAAAGGGAAAAATGGACTAAATCTTAAAATTTCAGACAAAAAATTATTTTTATCATGGTCACAAAAATAAAAATCGTTTTCTTCCCTAATCTCTTTGACTCATTATTTCCTTATATATACTTCCTCTTCAAGTTTACATTGAGTAATACTCATTACGACTTTTACAAATAATTTTTTACTACTGAAGCAAACCGTGTACTCCCAATGCATATTTACATTTCCTCGTAGTTTTTTCAGTTACATTATTGCGTTGACATGGTGTTAATTGGAGTTTTTTATACTAAACATATATTGACAATTATTTTATTTTCCAATGAAATGAAGTCTTTACTGTGTTCAATGCATATTTACATTTCCTTACAATTTTATTCCAGCATGTTATTCATTAGACTGTGATTTCGACAATAGATATTTTTTCACTTGAATTATAATGGATTTTGAATTTTCATTTTTTTAAGCAGACTGTTATAAGTTGTACAAAGGTTTTCAAGGAAAACATAGTCAATTTTAAAAGAGAAAACTTAAAATACTACATTCACTAAGAAGACATGAAACAAGAAAGATAATTCAATCAACTTTTAATGACAGTGAAACCTTTAAAATCTAAATACATATGATTAAGAACAATAATTGGATCTTTGACAAAAATCAATAAATTTTTTTTGCAGTGACTTTTGGGCCTTTGAAACGAAAGATGGATAAATAAACTGTTTCATTTACAAAATACTCGTTGTGTAGCAGCATGAAAGTAAGAATCATAAAGCGCACGAAATAGCTTTTCCTTGTGATTGTGCAGATATTCGGAGAATGATATACAGCGATACTTGACAGTGAAATATGACTTCATCAAAGTAAGTACGTGAACTTACAAAATTCATGCAGTGGCATGCGATGGAAAAAAACAAGACAAGACACTTAAAACAGACAATGCGTAAAATTAATGTGCAGTTTGAGAAAAGGAACAAATTACGGTATGAATTCGCTTGCCTTGAAAAAAGACTTTAGCTAATGATACTGTTTACGAAAGCTTTAAATACATTTTCTTGCAACACTGCTCTTTTATTAATTAAATTTATATTAAAAACTACATAAGCAAATTTTAAAATTTGTTTAAATTAGGGGGGGGGGTAGCCCCTGTCTTCCCAATGGTACCCATTGTACAAATTATACAATTAATACTCTTTGCTCAAATTGCAAAACTGTAATTTACTTGAGTTCTGCAGCTCAATTTTTTTCAATCTATTGTAAGAAGGAAAAAAAAATTCCAAGTCTTGATCTCTACATTTTATTTTGTGCTTCAATTTAGTGCCTTTTCAAAAATAGTGTTCCTAATCAGCTTTTCCTCTAAATCGCACTGATTTTTTATTCCGTCTTTGCTTCCATGAGTAAATACTGGTTCTTTCGATGTTACACATTAACTGATTTTTTCAAAACTCTGTTCTCGTGTTCTATTAATAGTTATACCAATGCTAGAGGGAATTGCTTACGTTTCAGTACGAATGGCATTTCTAAGTCACCTTGAGTGTCCAGTGTGATTATTGGTATACATACAATTTTGCCTTTCTTATCTCCTGACGAAATTTCATACTGAAGTAATTTGTAATACATCGTCATGTTTAACTATTTTTGGATGTTCATGCAAAGCCTCCCCATCATCATAAATATAAATTTGTAAAAACTGAGGTTTTGCTCCATTCTGTTGTAAAGATGTAGTTGCTTTTATTAACTATACCTTATGTTTAAATATATTACAGCATCACGATTATTGTTTTTTACATATAGAGAGAAAAATTAAGCCCAAAAAATGGAAGTGATTGGTTCAAAAAAAGAAACAAGAATGCCATCTGAGTTAACTTTGCAAGAAAATCCTTTGCTTTTTTTAATTACAGTAAGACCCCGCTTAACGCTGTTTCGCTTAGAGCTGTTTCGGTTTAACGCTCTTTTATTTGAATTGTGGGATTCCCCGAAATTACACACAGTGGTAGGCTTCCCGATATCCGAAGCAGTTTATCTGTGTTTCTTCTTTCCAGCGGTGTTATACGAACATATTTTTATCGTTTCAAACATTTGTTAACGTTATTGTAAGTATAAATTTATATAACAATTGCTACAGTGACAAATATTATGATTTTTAGTTTTTATCATGGGTGATAATAAAAAGCACGAAAATAAAGCAGCAAGAAAAAGCAGGAGCAGATTTTGACAGGAGTTCAAAGGCAAGACGGGGCATTATGGATGTCTTCCACTTACTAACAACTTCTTACAGAGTGCAAAAGGAAAACGCAAATTACATTAGATGCCTTCTTGACAAAAAGGCAGAAAATTGGAAATACAGAAGATACTGTATGATCTGAAATGTAAACATACTGACTTAGAATTTTGTTTATTTTTATATGTATATTCATTTATTATGTTTCTATATTTGTAAGAAATACATTTTTGTTTTATTGTTATAAAACGTATAATTAATAAATTTAATGGTGAAATACCTGACCAATTTTCTACCCATCTTCCCCTAACCCCATTATTTACATGATGAGATAACCTTGTTTAACGCTGCTTCATATTACGCTCTACTTTGATGGAACGTATACCCCGCGTTAAGCGGGGTCTTACTGTAAGTATAAGATTTCAAAAGCATAGGTCTGAGAAACAAATCTTTTGAAAGTTTACTACTTTCTCAGATTAAAAATCGCTTCAATTGGAAAACCAATATATATATACCTTATGCTGTTTAATCCCTTGGCCGGAACATCACTTTTTTTGCCGCTCTAAGAAACATCCGTCTAACAGACGGGTACGTAAATTTTTTTGAATTTTATTACCTTAAGGACTGTTTTAAACATCCTTATCGCTCATGAAATTGAGTAGAATGTTTAGTATTTAAGCTTTTATGAGGCACTTTATATTAATATATTTTTATCAGAAGTATTTTTATAAAAACTAATTAGAAAATATTCATATTCATGTAAAAATAATTAAAAATAACAATACGAAAAACGAAAAAACTATAGGAATATCGATATGATAGATGGCGTGGGCTAAGAAAAATCGCACATATCGTGAGTTAAAAAAATTGCCAAGTACCACCACGTGTCCCCCTCTCTGGGTAGAGTCCAACTGAAGATGTCAAGGCAGCCCATCCCAAAAATCACACCACAGTGTTATCTACAGGCATCAAAGCAAATCATACCCGTCTGAAAGACGGATGTTCTGGTGAGAGGGTTAAATTGTTTTTTTCAGCATTAATAGAACAAATATAACTTTCCAAATGAAAATGGTTGGTAAAAGTTTTACCTATTAGCATACATTTGATATGTTTAAAGAACAGCCATAAAAGAATTATCGCAAAAGTCTTTATATCTAATTAAATTGCGGTGGTTGTTCGGGCAATATTCACGAAACACCTAGTTTACCATTCTTATAACATGATTATCTTCATGAGATTTTAATTTAGGAAAGTCAGTAGGTATTTAAAGTTCTTAGAAATAGTGTATTCCAGCTATTTTAAGCAGATTACTCAAAAAGGTTGACTTAAAATGTATCACCAAATCAAATATTCATGATACATTTTAGCTCTTGTAGTTGTCGTCCGTTTCATCCTGAGATACATGCGAAAGGCGAGAGATAGATGAACAGAAACATACAGTGCAATCACAAAAAAGAATATGAACGTTATTACAAAAGATGATTCCAGCATAGAACAGAAGTGGTGCGCTGCTTTCCATTCCAGACGGAAATCCATTTCAGGCGAAAAAGCTCGACTTTTCCCCCCCGAAGATACATCCATGCTTTATTTTGGATTCGAACCCAAGCACACTCGATAACAAGCCGAGTGTCACATCCCCATACTGGCTGTGGGGTAATTTTTTAGCTCTTAAAAGCTCTCAATATTCTTTACTACAGCGTTTCTCAAACTGTGGGGCGCGCCCCCTAGGGGGGCGTGATAACTCTGCAAAGGGGGCGCGAAGATATTAAAAAGTCGAAAACAAAAGATTGTTTAAAAAAGTTATTAATTTGCTGAAAGTAAACAAACAAAATACATTCTGCATAATAAAAAAATAAAATACACATTTATACTAATATAATACACTTATAAATGTATCAGTACTTGCCAATGTATTTTATGAGTAATTGAACAATTTTTAGTTAAGAGCAAGTTTAATAATTACCAGTGATTCCATTGGCTTGTCGTATATACAATTATATACAAAAATTAACGCTTGTCTTGATAATTTGTACGGTTTATAATTAATCCCTTAACTGCCGAGATTAAAAGTTATACGATTCAATCCCCAATGCCACTGTTTTTTCAAGCAGGCGCACGTATGAAGATGTGTTGGAGAAGGAAGGGGGGGGGGATAAAAGAGGAATAAAGAAGCAAATCCTCTGAAATACGTAAATCCTTCGCAAACACTGTTAAGTTAATTTTATTGCATTACAAAGCTTTCGGAATAATTTTATGGATAGAAGTTCACAGAAAAGATCGTACTTCGGAAAGACATATATATACGTCCGGACCAATTAATGTATTGGCTGACCAAGGCGTTTATATACGTCGGTGGGGAGAGGTTAAAGTCGTATTGTAGCTTTAGCATCAATGCATAGTATTACCGAATTCAATACATTGTTATTGTATGGAGAAAGGGGGGCGCGATGGAAATTATGACTGAAAATTGGGTCACAAGAATCGAAAGTTTGAGAAGCACTGCTTTACTATTTTCCTAGAATCCAGATAATACTTTTAATGAATGAAAGAAATTGAATTATAGTATTAATAGATTAATAAATTAGCATTTATTTGGTTATAGGCAGGTTCCGTTATTAAATTTAGATTGATTGACTGATAGTACATAAACCTGACATTCAGAACTTACTCTAGGACTATGTTAATAAATATATACCTTAATAATAATTGCAAGGGTTTATATAAATTAATGCATTAATTTTTAAGCAAAAATTCATATATTTTTTAAAAAAATGTTATTAGTTATTGTTGTAGATATTGCTGCAATTTGTTTTGAAATTACAGTTAAGTTGCATTCAAGAATACAACGTCGGTGGGCAGTTGTAACAATGTCCATAGTAACTGATCATATCCGTTCTCATGTACATCTTTGAAATCTGTATCTTTTTTCTTCTGAAGTTTCAGTGTAGAATAGATTTGACCACGTCTCTCCATAAAATTACGTGATACAATATTTTTAGTCGATTGGATGTTGCTGAAATATTAACTTCAGCAATTTGCTCATGGATGCCCTAGTCGGGATAGGAAATAACACGTGCAGCATTAAGAGTTCTGAAGCAAGTTTGCTTAGTCAATGGGTCAAATTCTTTAAGTTATACCGCAAATCTCATCCGGTCTTTGTAATGGAGACTAATCCCGTGTTAGCCAGCCCTTTTGTCAGAATGTGAAAAGCTTTATACATGAATGGGTTGTTTAAATGTGGCTCACCGCAAACTAATTGACATGATTAATTAACTTGTGATAAATTTTTCTTTTATGGAATCTGACACTTTTTTCCCATATATCTAATTTTTTTATCTTAAAATTAGGTAAAATTTTAAATTTCATAAAATTCTACTGTGAGGATTCTGAGTTATGAGATCCCTGATAGAATCCTTGATTTTAATTGACTTCCTGAAATGTATAGCGAGAAAAACTTTCTACTCGCGCAATTTTTTTAATGCTTAATGATACCAGCTGAGATTTTACATTTCTGATGTTGCCGAAAAGTTTACAATGGCTCCAAACTTCACAATTTCCTTTTTGCATTTTTCAACTACACTTATTCACATTCGGAATCAATCGCAACGGGTTATAGTTTTACTAAAATTGTATTTCAGCATAACGACTACATTAAAATGTGTAATTAGTTCGATGCTGTACCCATATTTTTTCACTTTCGAAATTTCTCTTTAACAAGAAAAGAAAATGTAATGAAAAATATTATTATTTTGAAAAAAAAGATTAATTTTTATTGGAGAACCGATTCCCCACTTTTTCCTGTATGTGTTAAAAATGGGGAAATGTTTAACTTAGGTGAAAATAAAATTGGAAACATGAGTAACTGAAATGAAAATATCAATAGAAACAATTATTAGTTCATAAAGTTTTGTGTGCTGATGTTTTAAATGTTATTTCAAAGAATTTTTAGATTAATGTTGTATTTGTTGCTTTTTGTTGACAATAAATTTAAAATACTTCTGTCGAAATAATCGTGATATTATAAAAATTGGGGGGGGGAGGCTGTACTTTTAAGCACCGTTACAAAGAAGAAGGTTTTTTGTTTTGAGAACTCTATATTCCTTACAAAACTCTTACAAATAATAAAGACAATGGTAAAACAAAAAAAAAATTATAAGATAAAAAAATCACCAACATTCATACTGAATTTCTGATTTTATATGCAATGAATACTTTGGATATAGTATCTAATAAAATGAATAGAATGTGCGTTCAAAAATTTCAATATCATATGTAAAATAATTCTTAAAAGCCAACCTAATTCTTCAAAACTTTAATTTACGAAAATATTCTTCAATTTATCTTTCTTATAGTTAAAACTAACATCCCATGAATGAAATATCGTTATAAATGAATAAAGTATTTTTTAAGAAGAAGGTCAAGTGTTAACACATCAGCATCTAAGATTTTTGATATGACGATTCCACTCCAGTGACCTATTCGTTAGCAGCATTATTCTAGTCCTTCTAGTTGAATTGTGAGATGGAAAGAACTCTGAAGGGGAGAGAACGGATTGTGCAAAATGAAGTGATCCCCCGTCTGCTCAAATCCCTTCCGTCCCCACCTTCAACATTTGTCGGCTTCAGACATTAATCATTTGAAGAACATCTCCCTTTTGCTGACAGGCATCGAGTCCCTCTCACTGTGGCGAGCAGTTTTGGCGGGTTAGTACTGTAATTGGCGCTGGAAAAAAGCATTACTCTATGGGAATGTAAAATGAAAAATTACTTTCGATTTGATAGGATCAATAAATTTGAAAATATTCTGTCTCGATGTGTGGGAAATCTTATAAGCAAGAATCATGGTATGATTAAATTCAGTGCTAGGATATAAAAATAAAATATAAATGGTGCTTGAAATTTTTGGAAAATATAATTTCGGTATGATTGAAGGAATTTAATGAAGTTGTTTTTTAAATGTTAATATTTTTTATGACATTTATTTAAAGAAAACTAATTTTGGGTGTGTGGATCTACACTCTTCCTATCAGCCTTGCCCCCAAAACCATCCTGATATGTTTTGTCACTTTGAATGAGCTATATTTTTTCAATATGTCTGTAGGAAATTTACAAAGCATAATAATATGTGTTTTAAAATTCCTTCTGAAGGTAATACCATAATTTAGAAATTAAAAATAAATATAACTGAAATTGAAGCAAAATATATGAAAATAAGAGAATTATTATAATATATATCTTCTAAAAAAACAAGTATTGGAATTAAAATATATGCTAAAAAAACTTAATATTCCAGATTGTTTTATGTATTTTCTTAAGAAACACATATATTTTAAACTATTTCTACTTAAAACTGGATTTTGCATTCCTATTATTTGAACAAATATTTATGCCTATAAAACTGCATTTCACAGTTTTCTATGGTAGAAATATAAAAAAAATAATACTATATATCGAAATAACAACTTTAAAGGTAAGGGATAATACATTATATTGAAAGTATGGAAGGGGATAGAAAAACTTTCATCAGTTTTAGGAAGTTGAAGTTGAATGGGGAATGCTAGTGGAATTAAAAAAATTAATAGAAGTTCCAGACATGTATTTCAGTCCTATCGCGGAATTTTCGTCTAAACTTAAAATATGGAGATCCACATTTTCTTCCTTCCTAAAAACATATAAATGCTCAACTAAAAGCACCAGTAATAAGGTCCTTATCCACAGTAAAAGTACGAAGAATAAGTCAACTTTGAGTTTGTTCTAGGTTTAACTTCACTCGTTCTTGATACTGGTTGGAAAAATTTTCTCCTTGGAGATAGCCTTGAAGCTAAAAAAGAAGGACTTAGTGGAAAGAATCTGGAAGAAAGACAAACAAAAAGTGCATCGGGAATTTCTTCTTTCGAAAACAAAAGAGCTATATCTTAGCTCTTTACGGATTTACCAAGAGCTTTTCTACAGGGCTAGTGTTTAAAAGCAACAAAACCTATCTTTTCATTCGTACCATATATCGTGCTTATCTTTTGATCATACTTATAGAAAATAAAAACCATTGCATGTTTGAAAAACCTATTAGTATGATTAAGCCTTAGAAGCAATAACGTAATAACAATAAAAAATTGGACGATTATGATGGTTTAACGGCTTTGTTAAACAAAAGTCTTGACTGATTATTAAATCCCAAAAATTTTAATATCGCGAAAGTTTTCCAGAAAATCATGCATTTAATTTATCTTTGTCTATGCCGATGATTCTCAACCTCTTTTTTTTGTTATGGCACACTTTTAACAATTTAAAAATTTGGCGGTACATTAACAATAAAATACTTACCGTAAAATCCGGCGTATAACGCGCACCTGTGCTTTCAAGCTACATTTTTTAATTTTGAAGTATATTCGTAGTATAACGCGCACACCCTTTCTTTACGAAGGAACCTGCAATGTACGTTAGCAATGCTATTATATTTTAAAGCCATTTGTTAAAGATATCATCCAAGTATTTTTAAAAATTTTATTTCTAGAAGACCCTTGTAGTTCATAAGGTATGACATATCTTTTAAATAAACAATATTCCGATCTTTGTAGAAATCTAAATTTTTTTTTATGCACATCTCTGTTCTTTTATTTTTGAAGTTATCATTTTTATACCCGGCGTATAACGCGCACCCTCAGATTTCGATGTAATTTTTTGTGTTAAAAGTGCGCGTTATACGCTGGATTTTACGGTATATGTATTACTTATATATTATACTTATCTTATTTATCTGTAATATACTTCCATCTATCCATAAGAGAATAAGTTAAATGTACCATTAAAGCCCTTAGTTTATTTCTATAAAATGGCGAATGATTAGGTTCCTGATTTCATTTTTATTCCTCAGAGTATAATTAATAATTTTTTAAAAATTTGGTGGCACACTTCAAGAATCACAGTGGCTTAGAATCACTGGTCTAAGCCAAAACTCCAGGTCTGAATTCTGTACGCATAAGGTAAAAAATGCTTCAATTTTCTCTAACCTCGTAACTTTGTAAGATATATTTTTTATAATACTGAGTCTGTAAAATTTAAAATAATTTTATAAAAAACTCATTTTTTTTATTACTTCAACGTGTATTGTGAAAAACCCATCTAGCATTAGAGTATAAGAGACGAAACATTGAACACTTTTATATCAGTAGAAAAGGATTGAATCAATCAAAAATGAATAGTATATCAAAATATGCTGCTCTTTATAGGTTAAAAAAAGTAGAATAGGATAATAATTTTAAAACGTTTTTCTCTCTTTGAGAAAAGCGGTACGAATTTGTTGGTTATTCTTTAAAATAAGGCAATGGACATAACTTACAAAATAGGACAGAGCATCATCGTGTGATAAATTTTTTCTACAGAGAGATCTGAGATGACTTACAACAACTATTCAAGGGCAGATGAAGGTAACAAAATGCTAATAAAACAAAAATACTATTTCAGAAAAGAAATTGGGATTTCAATTATTAGTTATTATTTATAGAAAGTATATAAGTAAATAAGATGATATCTCTTTCAGATGATTTGCTACTTGCACATGGTAGGTATATATATGTTGAAAGAAATCAAAACGTTAGGGATAATTTTAGTCTTATTATTACATCAGCGTTTTTTTAGAAAATATATAAACATTGAAATTTCTTTTAAACAGCAATGTTTTTCTTAAATTTTTACCCATTTAAGCTGAATGTTTACCTTATACAGAAAAATCTAGAAACATTATATCGATAGTGAGAAACTTTTAAATTTCAATTTAATATTTTTCATCGATTTTCTTAACCCCTTAACCGTACTGGCTACTGAAAGTTGGCCTCAACTGGTTTGCCCGTATGCTGCATGAGCACTGATATTTTCTTTCTTTCGATGATTTGAGAGTATTTTTAATTCTTATGTTAATAAAACAGTGGTAGTATTTAAAAAAGGTAAAACAGTTCCAATATTGTGCTGAAATGCTTTCCTTTCGGTATTTTATTTGTTCTTCACACACACACCCACACACCGTTTTAAAAATTGAAAAAGGGCAAACATAAAAATGTTTTAAGATATATGGATAATTGTTCATAACATGCAGAGTGTACTTACAAGAAGCAAACAGTAGAGAGTTTTCATGTTTCAAAATTGTAAAATAAAATAAGGAGAAAAAACTTGAAAATTTAAAATTAAAATAAAACTTTTCCATTTTCTTATTCTATTAAGTACAGTGTTTAATTATAGGCAATAAAAAATATGTCTTTTCTTAAATTCCATACCATTTCACATAATTTACAAAAATAATTAAAATTGCAAATTAATACACATAGTTTCATACTGAAATATTATGTTAAAACTGTTCAGAAATTAAAATTAAAATGCAAGTTGCTAAATTTTATTAACGAGTAACTTTATATAGAGAAAACTAGTATTAATACTTTGTTCCTATTATCAGCTGTTGTGATTTATCAAATCAAACTTCTATCTTTCCCTTACCAATTTCCTTTCCATATATTCATAGCTAATGAATTCGGATTTAGTTTAAATCATGTAAGTTTCATTAACGGTTCAGAGCTTACCTATCTAAAAGATAATAAATATATTTAAGTGCAAAGTTTTTTTTGTATCATTTTCGTTCTTTAAAATAAATAAAAGTGCATGTATAAATATTTAAAAGGAGTTGGTTAGGGAAAATGATAGGATGAATCTGGGAAGGGATATAACTTCATTTTCGTGTTACAATCCTTCCAATTAGAGGTATCATTTGCTAAAGATAATTACTACCTATCCAAAACATCACATTAGACGTCGGAAACCATGAATCGATGCTACTGCATTTGATCTGTTACAGTTAGAGATGTCTAGATTGAGAAAGGTCTTTTCACACACACGAAATGATTATATTCAGATGAAACACTGGTATTAAATAAATGGTATTATTTTGTATTAAGCTGTTCCAAAGCTTAAGCTTTATTAATTTCATTAAAAAAGTACCAGAAAGAGAGAGAAGTATGAAATGAATTAAATGTAAATTCATTAAAATCAGAGCATAATTGAATCTTACTGGCGTTACATGGTTAAAATATAATTTCCTCTAATAGAGAGAACGAGAGATATATTATAAATAAAATAAAATATTATTTCATATAATACAGTCTGTGAAATCAAGTTATAAATTCACCTATAAAATATATTCTATATAAGCAGAATATACTTTTAATATGAATTTATTTTTAAATAGTAGCAGTATTATTAAGATTGGGCCCTTAGAATCTATTTTACTCGTTTATAAGTAACTGAGTAGGTTGTACCGGACACCTAAGTTTCGATTATATTATAAAATACTTTTACAGCTTAGTTGTGTGTGGATAATATTACATTCCATACGAAACTTTACTGTCCTATACAAACATCTCTTAAAACACAATTTTCTCGAATAAAATATCAAGTTTTTTTCTTCTTTTTTTTATACTTTTTATAAACATTGCATTCTTTTCAATTTTACTTGTAGAGGGTTTTAACAGACCTAAAAACTGTGTAAGGATAGAATTACTTTTGGTTTCACAAATATGATAGACCTTGAAACTAAGTTAACACATGATAAAAAGGATTAAAACATCTTTTTCTTTTCTTATTTAGATGATTTTTTTTCAGAAGGTTCTTCTTAGCTGCATGTATTCTTTCTTTTTTATATCTTCTTTCTTTCTTTCAAGTTCAGCTTTGTATGGGGAGAATCGAGGCTAGAATTTCACATCTCCTCTTAGTTTTGTTTTGATTTTAATTTCATATCTAAACTACTTGAAAGTTATGGTATCTCACTGCTCTTCTAAAGTATTTTCAGGTGCAGTTGCTTAGAGAGAATCCTCAATAAGATATAGTATGTGTGTGTGTATGTGTGATTGTATAAACATTCTGTAAATTATATAATGTTCTTGGAAACATCTTAACATTTTTGAAACACGCTTTTTTTGCTATCTCATTACCTTCGACAAAACCCTTTATTTGATCTACTAGCTTTTGGGAACATAATATCTTTCACACGCTTCTCTAATTGCCATTTCC
>BMAV01026052.1:575313-648915 GCA_019973955.1 Trichonephila inaurata madagascariensis | reverse complement strand
ATGCAAAAAGCTTTTTTTTTTCGTTGTTTGTTTAAATTGTTTAATTTGCAATTCACGTAAAAATAACTGATTAAAAACTTCTTTATCCTTTAATCTGTATTGTTTAATTTTTCAATTCACCCGTGCGAAGAACGGGTACACCAGCTAGTTATATATAGTTTTCAAGTTATTGATATCCAAATTTCAGCATTAAGCTTTCGGATGTATTTAAAAATATTCTTATAGCCCTCACCTCTTGATTTCACAAGTACAGGACTTGGATTTCTAAAATATTTACCTTTTACGCCCCCATAACTATCTACCTAGGGAGACGATTTTCGCTAAACTCGTTTTTAGCAAATCTACTCAACCAAAGAAACATGCTGACCAAATTTCAAGTCCATTGGTACAATAGTACGATAACAGAAAATTTGTACAGCGGTCCCGCAAGCCTTTTGAGTGTTGATTTCTGAAAAATCTGTTTTTAATGAATTTCTTAACTTAACTTAACTCAGTGACGCGACAGCCCATGAGGGCCAAGGCCTACTGTGCCCAACTCAGTACACGTGACTTTGGGCCCTGAGGTGCATGGTCAGATGTTCCGGTCAGATGGTCAGTCTGACGCAAAACCCCCAGTGAAGTTCCCAAGGAAGCTTGTTATTCATCGACCCACTGAAGGGATGAAAGGCTGAGTCAGCCTTACCCATTCCGGGGTTTGAACCTCGAACTTATGGTGTGGAAGTGTGATGCACTAACCACTTAGCCACTGGGCTAGTGAATTTTTACTTAACAAAAAAAAACATGCCTGCCAAATGTCAAACCTGTATGTCTAATAGTTCTGGATATCTAATGATGAATGTATGTGTCGCATTTTTCCTATATGTATATAGAGAGATGAATGATATAACAAGAGACAAACACATAATTAGCGTATTATTTTCCTTTATTTAAAAAGGCAATTGTAGGTAAATGGGTAGGCAATCTAATCAATGTAGTGTCATTAAATTCATGACACTACAAGCTATTTCATTGCTGCAAGCTATTTCAATCAGCATCCATTTTAAATGTATGAAAATAATTCATTTTGATGAACCAATATCCTTTTTTTTTTTATCCAATTTTAAAACTTTATTTTTTTCACAATATCGGATTATATATTACATTTTCGTTAAAATTACACCAAAAAAGTATTAAAAATATATATTTCAAACAATATTATTACTTTTAAAATAAAACTCGATGATAATCAATTTTCCAAACATTGAAAAATCGAGAAAATAACTTCCCGGCACGTTTAGGACTCCTGTTCAAATAATGGGCTTTAACACTACGTAATTTGTCAATATTTTAGAATATCCAATAAGGCTGTTTTTAATACATCAGTATAATGTTAAGGAACCGGACCGAAACTCGAAATATTTTTTAGGAATAAAAATGTTTCGATATTATTATCAGCACAAAAGATACGTTTATCATGTTGCGTCTTTAAAATTTATAAGGGCTCATTAAATACATAATTTTTCACTTTTATTTTTCAAGTTAAAAAATAATTTAATATCCCCCTATAGGAAACAAAACATGGAATACCAGGTGTTTGAAAAGTATGACTACACTTTCAAATATTAATTATAAAAAAAAACAAAGGAATATATTCCCTTTATACGGGTTTTTTTTTCATACAGAAAATATCAAAGTTTTCTTACAATGCTTTATTATGATGATGTGTATTTATTACAATGATTTCAATGTGCGCACCATTAGTTGAGCGCAACACATCGAGTCTGTACGAGATTTCTAACCACAATCTATGAGGCAATGCAAGATCAACAATTTGAACGGCTACTGTAATTTTACTTTTCATTTTATCAGGGTCACTAATAGAAGATTGACAAAAAAATCTCTTTTCCCGCATCCCTACAAGATAAAGTTCAAAGGTATTATGTCTAGAGATCTAAGTGGCCATTGTATTGGACTTTCTCTTTCCATCCATCTCTCGGAGAACTTTTTCTCACTTCCAAATTCCAGTGTAGTGGTGCCCCATTTATGCTGTGCATGTGTTGCAAATCTAAATTTTATAAACCATACTACAGCTTGCACTTGTTCTTGCGGTGAAGCCATTTTGAAACGAGAATGTTGAAAAATGGGAACGTTGTGCCATCTAGTCAGTTTGCATTTCATTAAACAGAAACTTTAATCTTTTCTTTATGGAACATTAAAAAAAAATGGTAAGTGAAAATCTTTATTTATTTTTAATTAATTTTTGAAAGTGTAGTCATACTTTTTGGACACCCCATATATTTCATACGGGAAAAAATTCTGCGCTAGAAAAATTATTTGGCGAATTGCAAACAAATTTGAGGTGAATACATATACTTAACTAAAAATGTAATTCAAATTTCTGATATTTTTTTTTTTTTTTTACTTAGTTCACATCGCAACCACTGTAATTAGGTAATTTCATATCGCCGAACATACTTAACCCGGAAGTGGTCACGCAGAGCACAGAGTCACACCATGCTCACAAATCTTTAATTCTGGGAAATTGTTTATTTGTTGCTAATTACCTTTCCAGTATCCTCCTATATGACAGTCTTCAGGGGAACTAAAATGTATTTGTCAATATCTCCCTCTTTTTTGGGAATGGCAAACGTTTTTTTTTTTTATAATCGTAAGGTATTTGGGGTGGCTGAGTTCCCCATGTGACCACTTTTGTTCCAAATTTTTTCTATGAACATGCTACATTTTCACCTGTGAATGACTCGATGGTTTTAATAGCTATGTTGTATGGCTCATTATGGTTTATAAATGTAAATGAACAGGATATAAAAAAGGAATGAGTATCTGCAATCTCTATTGGATAAAAGTTGAAACTGATCAAGCAAGGGAAGAACTTGTTCAAATAATGGATATTAATCATGTAGCGAAAGTAAGTTTCAGAGCAGCAATGAACATGAAACGTTTTGAGTCGAAAGGAAAATTTTCAAATGCTACCTAAAAAACTCCATCAAGAAAGATATAAAACCAAAAGTGTACCACAAGACACACTGCACCCTGTCAAAAAGACGCAAGCACAAGAAAAAGTTCGAAATGCTGTTTGTCAATCTTCAAAGGATAATAAAAGTATAATAACTTGAACAAAAAATACGAGAGTTTTGCCTGGGAATATCATTCCCGTAATGTTAGTGAAAAGTGTCTGTGATCTGTGTCCTTTATTAAAGTAACGCACATTTGAAACATTTTAGTTCAGTTTGATTGGATTTTTTCTCAAATCATCAAAGAAAAATCGAAAAGTCCTTAAAAGTACGTAAGTATACATTCTCTTAGTTAAATTATTCACTGGGATTACAATTTTTATCGAGTACAATAAAAGTAATAACAAAAAAAAAAACAAAAAAAAGGATTAAGGTGACTCCGTCATCCCGTGCAACCGCTAACGTTAGCATCGAGTGTGTGCCTTCTCCCAGGTCAACAAATATTTCCAAGATAATAGTTAGTACGGGATAAGCAGACGAAAAATAACGGAATTAATTCAAATAACAACACCAAATGAAGCTTTTATTGAAATCACATGTCAAATCAAGTCAGTGCTAATATGACTCGACATTCGTATCATCACCTTTCTCCGAAAATTACGTTTGAAGCAGAAAGGACGCACATCATTTGAAACACAGAATGAAACGTTTTGTGACTGCTTTGACAAATTCGAGAAGGGTAGGGGCTTAAATATCACCATAACAAAAAAAAAACACTTAAGATAGAACAGCTATGGCGGTCAAAAGACTGAAAAGAATTTCCGAACCACACTTTCTTCGGTAAATATTTGCCGCTGTAGATTTTGTTCAGATACTAGATGAGTTATTAGGCAAATTATATTAGATTAAAGTGTTAGGGGTTCCCTCAACTAATATAAGTGGCTGCTTCATGGCATTGTTTGATATAAGAATCTCGCCTCGTGAAGAAGCTGTGATGTAAGCAAATTAGCATTACTATATAAGTATACCCAACTCTTTTTACACGGTCCTTTTTTACACAATTTTGTGTGTGAAATAACACAGTGCACGAATTTAACGATTTTTTTTTACATGAATTTTTTGTTCTGGCATGAATTTCAAATAATTTGGGGAATCGTGCCCTTTGAAAGAGAACGATTTGATCGAGTTTATGAAAAATTATGATAATAAAGAAGTCGTTACTGACGAAGTCGAAGGTGAAGTTCAGGTATTAACAGCTGTTTTAATTCAGGGCAGCTTGAAATTCACTACAAGTATGGAACAACATTTTATTACACATGATCCTGACATGGAGCGTACATAAAATTTCAACGTAATCATGTGTAGCAGGATATCAGGAATTATATAATCAACTTGAGAAATCAAAAAGAGAGCCGCTAATAAGAATTTGTAACAACAACAAAAGAACCAACAGAAGCTGTCAATAACGAACGAAATTAGCATTTTTAATCCCGTTCGTTATAAACGTGTACTCTAGTTATAAAGCAGTGATGTACAGTTGTTGTTGACTCCAGCGGTCGCCAAACTTTTTGCCCCTCAAAGACCAGTAAACTCATAATTTAATTCCCGCGGACCCCTAATAGGATTTTTTAAGTGTTAAATATATTTATAAAAAAAAATGTGATTTTAAAACATAACTTAACGTGATAAGATAGTATATTCCACATTTTTCTGGGGGCCAGCGAAATTTTCTCGAAGACCACCATTTTAGCGACCTCTGGTTTATTCCTAATTTCAAGTTGAATTTTTATATATTGTATGTATTTATATATAGACTAAATATTTTCACTGTACACTAATTTTAATTTTTTTTTGTAATAAAAATTAATTGATTTAGTTTTATAAATATGTAACATAGGGATTTTGTTATTACTCTTTTGCACGGTTTTTTGAAAAAATATTTAAAGATTTTTCATCTTACACGAATTTTAGAAATTGTGTGGAGCCTATCCCCAAATTTACCATATGTCACATATATTTTTTTTACACGATTATAATTTTTTTTTTTTTTGCACCATTTTCAAAGGAACGTATCTACCATTTAAAAAAGGAGTTCGGTGTACTTGTGCAGGAAACAGAAAGAGTGTATAAAAAACGATTGGAAAGGTGATAAGAATATAATCAAAGCTAAGTTAGGCGTTTAATGGAGGATTACCGAACACAAGAAAGTGAATCTCAGTGAAAGATTCCTGAGTGTAACATTCCGGGAGATATCCGCAAAGTGGATCTTAATCTAGCTGCTGAGAGACTACAGCTTAGAGAGATTGCAAGCTGAATAAATATTTGATGCTACATTTTTTTATTTTTTTTTATTTTCATAATTCGGTTAAGTAAACCATTCAAAGTATATATAGTTTCTATTTCTTATAATTATTCTAAGTTTGAATAAAAATATAAATAGTTTCCACATGTCATCACAGTGCCGATTTATCCATTGGGCGCCGGGCCCGAAAGCCCAGATAAGTTGGATTTAACAAGGTTTCCTGGTAATAAATTTAGATCCCCAGTGCCAAGGGGGGCTTGTAGATTTACTGCATCCAGGGCCTGAAATGAGCTTAAATCAGTACTGCATGTCATATATCATTAATTCCGATTCCGGATATTTCCCGTCCAATTATTGTGCATTAAATCTTATCTTAGTATGACTGTGTTGAACAGCATACAAATTACTTTCAGTTCAGTGCCACTGATCCCCAATTCTAGAAATACGAACAAATTTTTAACTCAGAATCAAAATCAAAAATTAAAAAATTGTACGTTTAGAGAAACATGTGTTCCAAATTTGTTTGTGGTTAAGCGGATAGTATTTCCAGTAGAGAGATCCACACAGGCATCTCTCGTTTTCAATATCGATCACCTTATAGTATACAATCACGCTTCCACGTCACAAATCCGGGGCTCAAACCCCGATCTGGGCAAGGTCGACTCAGCCTTTCATCCCTTCAGTGGGTCTCGATAAATGAGTACCAAGCTTGTTTGGGAACTAAACACTGAGGGTTTCGCGTCAGACTGATTACCTGATCGGAACATCTGCTCAAACACCTCAGTGCCCAAGATCATGAAAACTGAGATGGATACAGGTCCTCTACGGGCTGTTGCGCCCCCCGAGTTTAGTTTATAGTATGCAATAACTACAGAAGGTGATAGGTGTGCATCATCTATATGATTTCAGAATCCCATTCTACTTGATTTGACCTTTTTGAAATTTTTGATAAAAACTACCCACTATTTTGTTTTTTCAACTTAAAGAAAACATAGCACTTATATTTAAATACGGTTCTTAAAACTGACAGAAGTTTGGAGACCTTTTCGAAAAAAAAATAATAAAATCGTAAATCATTCAAAATTCTTATATCATTAAGAAGGCCGAGTCTCAAGTTTTGAAAGAAAACCTTCCAACCCAAAAAATTAATGGTAAATTGGAAATATTTTAAATTGTAAATAAAAAAAAATTAGCTATAAAAGTTTAAAGCCAAAAAAGGCAGCGAGTTCAAATGCTTTAGTCGAAGAATATGAAAAAATAGAAGCGATAAGAAATAATTTCACTGGAGATAGAGAGATTTACCGTAATAATTCATAAATCATTGCTTTATTTAAATGATTGTAATTAAAAATGATTGCTTTTTTTACATTTCGACTGTTGAAAATGTAATCATAAATATTGGGTGCGTCACTTTAAAGAAACTAAAGGATTCATGATGGTGGCAAAAATTCTCACAGTAATGGCTTGTATAATGTGCTAAAGTAAATTATCAATTTTATTAAAAAAAAAATAGTATTTGTTCAAGCAATTCAGGTTTTAAACAGGAAAAGCAGTGTCAAGGTAAAGTTACATATAGACAAAGTTTCAAATAACACTTCAAAAATCAACTGGTGCATATGCGCTATGCGCTAGTGTCCATAATTAAGATCACAAACACAAAATATGTGATAACTGGAGAAATTTTCGATTTACTGCAACGAAATTCATCATAGAGATATATTACAATGAATGAAAGAATATGGTAACATAACAATATGGTAAATAGGTGAATTGTAGTTAAGGTACAAGTTGTATAAAAAAATAATCGAATCATCGCGGGAAAAGTCCGTCTAATGAACCGGTGGAGTGTGGCCACCATGAACTGCTGCATAACCTTGATAACGAGCCGTCATACTGTTAACGGAAGAATCGAAAAATGATTGGAGCAGTAAATCCCATATTCCAAAAATCGTGGTTTAGAGGTCCTTCAGAGTGAGTGACGGTGTACAGTGACTCTACCTAGACCATCCAAAGCATGTTCTTTAGAACTGACATCCAGAGACTTCGCTGGACAGTTCATAAAGCGAATGCCTTCTTCAAGAAAATCCTCAACAATATAACCTCTGGGGGGTCTCTCGAATTATCATCCGTGAAAAGAAAGTCCAGACCTACAGTACCTCAGAAAAAGTTCACTTTGGCTTCAAGGACCTCACCACTATAGCACTGTACGATGACACTACTCGCAATTAAGACGTGTAGTGGTGTACGACTGTTCCAATAAGACAAGGTCTCCTCTGCCACCAAATTGATCGATTGTGGTGGAGAAATATCAAGTTCAACGTTCTTTCCAGAAAAAAACTAGCCAAGAATCACTCTGTGAGCTCGATTCATCAGTGAAAAGAACACACCTTCATTCATGGTATGTTTAAAAAATTAATGTGTTCGGTTCCACGTGATAGAAACACACGACTGAACGCCGGGTGGAAAGGGCCTTCTCCTAGATCAAATGCAGATATTTGCCTGGAAATTATTTATCCAGTCAATACATTAAGATCATGAGAAAGCTATACCCATTGTCTGCCTGTGTCGTCGTGCACTTAAGGATCCTGGATCGGTTTCGTTGCTCTTCGGAAATCTTGGACAGATTTCCTGGTGGTAGTACCACTTGTTTGGAATTGTTTCCACTACTTGGAATGTTGCCTCCTGCTCATGGCTGCCATTATGCATTTCAAAAATTTTCTTTATTCTGTATCATCCTGTATTTCATTTTCGTGTCCAAAATCAGTCCAAGTAATTTCTGAGATTTTGTTATGGTTCATAAAACGTTTTCAGGAGTCATTTTCGATCATTTTAGAAGCAAGCTTTTGACATAATCCCAATTGTCTGCAACTTCTTCACCTTCTCTAGCTTCAACCTTATTTATACTATTTGGCTGTAGATTAATTAGTTAAACATCCAAAATCTTTTTGAAATATCTGTTCTTTGAATATGATGTTCAAAGATAAAGATTAATATCATTATTTTAGGATCAAATTTCTGCATATAACTTTGAAAATCCAATCTAGGTTTCACAGTTGTGGTTTTCTTCCAATTTTTCATTCAGATGGCTCCTATTTCATTCATTTTCTAGCTTAAGCTTCTCTAATTCAAACTCGATTTCATATTTACGTCTCCTTTTCTCTAGTCCATCATTGGCATTCTCCAATGTTTCTTCTGTGGTGTTTCTTCTCCACCACATTTCGTCGTGTCCTTTTTTTCCAGTTCGTCTTGGCGTTTCTTTTTCTCTAGTTCATTTTGTTGTTTCTTCTTACGTTCGCCTATCAATGTATTTAACAATTTCTTCTTCGTAATTAGGACTTTCAGTTCAATGACCTTTAATGTATCAGTCTAGATTCCTAATTCGAATGCCAATGACCTTGCCTTAAATCTTTTCAAGAGATACGCCATTTCAAGAATTTAATAAAATACTTCAAGTATTTTTAAGTACACAATGTGTGTTTTAAAATATTTATTTATAATCTTAACAAACAATAGAATACAGACACAATAACAAACATTGAATTATATTTTAAAATAGTATTTAAATAAGATCAGTTAAATCTAACACTATTAATTTCCAAATAGTAAATATTACTTGGCACCATACTTTCATATCTATCAGATGTCATTATTAAGAATTTAATTATTAGTTTGGTGATAAAGAGATCAAACTTTCATTAACGTAACTTTAACTTTAAAAAATATTGATTAAATTAGTCTAATTTTCATTCAATATTTAAATAAAGATAATTTCAACCTTCACAAAAAGTTAATTCTTTACTGTAAAACGTTAAAAATTACTTTAAAATTAAATAAGAGCTTAAAAAAATAGATAAATAAAATTTTCAATCCAAATAGTAATAAGTTTTAAAATAAAAGAGTATAACAGACACAGTTATCAAATATTCAAAAAAAACAAACTGTTTGTATAAAAATAATAGTTTGTTATAATAAATATTAAGAAATATTATAACTATATTAAGAAATAAACTTAGCGGGGGGGATGAGATATAATGCAACACCATTAACATACTGTCATTTTTAAGATAGTTTTATATAACTTAAGAGAGGAAAAAAAGCCAAATGATACATGAATGCATAGAGAATTAATAGCGTAAAAATAACAAAAAAAAAAAGGTGACGATAAAAGTAAAAAATTACATTTATTAAAATATAATTTTTTCTTGTCTTTGTTTCTTTTTTCAAACCACTGAAGATGGATTTTCATCCGTGTATTTAATAGAGTCAAATGACATCTTTTCAATGTAAACCATTTTGTTGAATTTCAGCTATAAGTTATTTTCTAACGTTGCAATATTTACAACGATATATATATATATATATATATATATGTATATTAGCACTGGTAAGTCTAAAACATTAGTTACAAGATAAAAAGGGGGAATGACTAATAGTGGCTACAGCTTCCTTAACGTGAATTAATGTTAGAAATAAAATTGTATTAGTCACTAGACAATCATTTCCCCTTCTCTAGAAACGCTTTTTTAGGTTCTAGATATTTGGACTTACTTTGTACCAGGATCTATGAATGAACATGTTTTTTATATTGATACTTTACTTACTTAATTTAGAAGTATAAGTATTTCACAATTAGATTTAAAACAAAAGAGTCTTATAAAATATTGTCTTTTTCAAAAGAGAAACTCGAATCAATGACTCTGCATGATATAAGCCTATGACTCTCCAGCTTCTAATAACGGCATACAAGGTACGTCAATTATAACAGTTCCAAAATTAAAATTAATCCTAATTGGCCTTGCGGATCTACTGGAGCTGTCGAACGTGTTCTTATACAAAAGATTACTCATGCAAGATTAACTTCTTGCATTCAAATAGCTAAGAAAATTGCTGAAACAGTTCAATTGACATTTTTAATATTAATCCATTTTTCTCTTCTCTCACACTTATATCTTACGTCCGGGCTCTCTCTGGCCTACAATCCATTTATTAATTTTCAATAAACTTATGATTTTGTTTGAGTATATACTTTTATTTTTAATTTCACCTTGATTTTGTATATATATGTGTGTATATGTATGTGTATGCACGCTTATATATATATATATATATATATATATATATATATATATATCCTTATTGCTTATGGTATTGAATTTTTATTCATTCTTGCTGCTGTATAGATGTTTTAACGTATAAATAGAGTTTTTTTATATACCTTAAGATTTTTCTATTGTTTTTGTTAAAATTCCTTTTTTGAATTATTATTATGGAAAAAATTGGCAGAATAATGTTAATTTTAATACTTAAAAAAATATTTTTGTGTAATATATATAATAAATGTATTTTTATGTTTAAATAAAACTGTTCAGCAGACTGGTGTCTGCTGGGGGGGGGGGGGGAGAATCCTTTTAGGAGACCAGTATACACAGCTCTAAGCCACTGGCGTAGCTTGTTCTGAATGAGCCCCGTATCAAAACTCCTTCGGTGCCCTCTTTTTAGAAATGAAAGCCATGTTAGTGGTATTATAGTTACACATGTTGGGGCCCCGTACCATTAATACGACTGATACGGTGGTAGCTACGCCCCTGCTCTAAGCCTTAACTGGATGGGTTCGATCTTTCCTAGGCGCGAAAGAGAAAAGACTATAACCTTAGGGTTGCTTTATAATACAACAATAAATAATCATTCTATTTATCAGCCCCACATAATCTGATTAAGCAAAATATGACGATATTTCAAAATGCAGAGGTGTATCTTCCTGCATTTTAAGTGTATTTGCACTTTTTAGATTCATGTGATCAGTATGATATATAACTCAAGTGGTGGACCTTCTACTTTCATGGGAGGGCTTATATTCAGAAGGAAAATAAAAACGTAGACGAAAGCACCGAATCGTAATCTCTAAGTCAAAAATTCAAAATCTGTTGATCTATGGGGAGAGTTTGAACCCTCCAAACCCCACCCTTGTGAATTTGTATATATCTATATTCAAATTGGAAGAACAGAAAAATAAATAACGAAAACGTAATTTTGTCTGAATTAAGTATAGCATTGGAAACTTTTACAGATATCGATTTTTTAAGGCTTCTGAATAAACCACTTAAAAAATACTAAGAGTAAGCTGTTTAACATCCTACACGTCATTCTACTTAAAAAATTCCATGAGATAAAATGCAGTTTTGGAGATTGTTGGCAGATGCATAGTAATGTGTTTCTCTCAGTGAGAAAATACAATGTACTGAAAGAGGTAGTTCCTATCTTTCTCTTACAAATGAAATTACAATGAAATTGCTCAGGAAAACTGGGAAATTAACCTTAAAAGCAAACTGAGATGAAACTATTTTAATCAAATAAAATCTCAATATTCATTAAGTTGTTATAATTATGTTAAGTCTAAAATATTTCGAATCAGACCAGTGTATATTTAAATAGTTTATCCGAAATCTTTTTTATTACGAGTTTGATATGTGCCTATTTCTATATAAATACGCGTCTAGATTTCTACTAGTAACAACTTTGCTATTTTGTTGTTAAAGTTTCGAGTTTATTAGTATGAAAATCGCTCAGATAATGTATCTTTGTATTAAAAGAGTTTAATGCTCTATGAATATCTAAAATCAACTGCGGTGAAAAACCTTTTCTTAAAAGGTAGTCGATATTAAGAAAAGTAAGCCCACTCAGACCAGTATCCTATTTAAATATTATGACCATAAAATAAACTTAACGTAGAATATTGTCACAATTTTTACAACGAATTCGTGTAATTTACTTTTCTAATGATTCAAAGTATCTAAACTATCAAAATCAATAAACTATAAGAGACACATCTACTATTCTGATTTCTGCGCTTACAGGAGAGCTTTGAACTCTTTAACACAAAATCTGGTTTACTTTAATTTTTTATTAACGTCGCATTCCAAGGCAGCGTGAGGTCTATTGACAATGGACCTTGTAAGTTTTAGCCACCATCAAGCGAGGAGGGTGACATCTGAGAGGGCACCCCACTCTACAAACTTCCTCGCCCCACCAACGTGTGGACTTAGGGCCTCGACAGATTTAAGGTACATCCACCCCTCTACAAGGTGGGTTTTCAGTGGCTTCAGGAACCTAACCCATGAATTAATAATGCCATCCACACACACACACACACAAGTTCACGACCTTGATTACTCGGTTATTGTGGCCAAACTGAAAATCAGAGAAATCATAATACCAGACAATCACCAGTTTAACAAAGAAAGAAAAGTAATTCAGTGATTATTCCACGATATCCCGGTTATAAAGGAAGTATATCTTTTCTTCTGGAACCATTCCAAAATATTAATATACAATATATCTATGAAATCTTCCAGAAATAGCGACAGACCGCTAAAACCTATAAGTATCTGGTGCTATTCCAAATCGTGGTAACCTAGAGAGAATAGCAGACTCGTAACGAAAGAAAATAAGTTCAGCTACATTCACGAGGCTATGACGCAACGCCGAGTGTTCATGATGGTTGATGGTTTTATTGACATCACACTGAAACAAAATGTGGGCTATTGATGGCATACTATCATTTTAAGATTGTTGGGAAAAGAGTTACACAAGAGATGGGATAATGTTTTGTGCTAAAATCTCTGTGGATGGTTTACAATGACCTGCTTGTGCACTATGGAGAAACCGGCTGCAGTATAATATCAGGATGAGATCCACTTGCTCCATACGTCAGGAAGATTAAATCTGTTACACGGTTAACTGATTATTTACTAACTAGACTCTTAGAGGTACGAGTAATATAAATAATCAACCTACAAACATTAATTTCATGATGTCAGTTATTGTTGAAGAGACTTAAAACCAACAATATTCTTAGTGAAAGCCCTCAAATTTTGGAAAAATGGGTCGAGCATTTTGATGACTGTTTGAAGAATAATTATTATTCTCATTCTTTGGACTTCTCACTAGAAACCTTGGCCAATTGCAGGGGATTTACACTACCGAATTCGTAGGAAACAGCGCCTGCTGTCTTGGAGCTTAAAAACCACAAAGCGCCCAGAATCGATCTCATACGGAGGACCAAGAACTGTGTGGAGCTCTTCTATAGAATCATCCAGATTGTTTGGTCGTTTGAGAAGATGCAATTGTTTTGATTTATAAACGTTGTATGTTATTATTTACACTCATGTCCAAAATTAAGGTCACAAACATAAAATCTGTGAAAAGTGAAGAACTATTCACTGTATTGCCTCGAAATTTGCCACAGAGACGTATTACAAAGTCAAAAAGAATATAGCAACATAACAATGTGAAAAAGATTTTAATTGTGGATTAAGATACGCCATATCAAAAAGTGTGAAATCATGAATCAGACATAAATCATTTAACTCGGGAAAAGTGTGTCTAATATGGAGTGTGACAACTGTGAACTGCTATACAAGCCTCACAATGAGGAGCCATATTTTTATAAGGGTATCAATAATTATTTGTGGCAATAAAACCCATTTTTCCGAAAGCGGGACTTTTAATATCTGGAGGAGGGGGTCCCATGAGGGGAGCTAGCTGAGAAATAGCCTTTTCTAGACCCTCTCAGAAATGATCAATACAATTGTGATTTGGGGCCTCGAGGGTCAATCCATATGACGAATATTCGCTCCTTCAAGAAATTCATCAACAATATAAGTTTTAAGCGTCTGCGCGTTATCGTCCACAAAAATGTAATGTGGGCCCACAGCACTCAGTAAAACCTCATATATACTTCCAGGACTTGATTCCTATAGAGCTGTGAGTTGACAGTACACTCATCGAAAACGTACAATGGTATACGACTGCCCAACAATATGCCACCACACACAAGGATTCCTTTGGAACGAAATCTCTCAATTTAATTTTTGTTATGTAGGAGGGATGAAAGCGAACTCCACACACATTTTCTCTCCAGGTGAAGACTCGACGAGAATCACTCTGTCTGGTACATTTCAACTAATCACTGAAAGAACATGCCCATATTCTTGTGATGTCCACAACTGATGTTTTCAGATCCACAATATCCGGTCTTTCCTGCTGGATGCAGTCAAAGGGACGCACCAGACTGGACGTCTGTCATAAAGGCCAGTCTCTGCAAAACGTATGTTGACTGGAAATTCTTCATCCAGACACAGCAGCAAGGTCACGAGCAAACTGAGGAGCCGTTGTCCGCGTATGTCGCTGTACGCTTAGTGCCAAGAGGTGATTTTGTGCAAATGTCGATGCTCTGTAGCGACCTTGGCCAACCCTCCGGCTAACAATACCACTTGTTTGGAATTGATTGCCTAACTGGAGGACCTTTTTCGGGCCACTTGTAACCACTGAACCACTTTCACTTGAAACTGGCCAGCTTCAAGCTTGCCAACGGCTCTCCATTTCAAAGAATCATCTTAACCAGTGGTCTTCACACTTTTTGAACTCTCGAAACCTCTAGAACTTGAAGGTGATTTCGTGGAACCCCTAAAACTAGAAAGTATTTTAGTGGAAATAAATTCCATACCCGTACTTGGAAGAATTTATCTCAAAATAATATTTAAAGTAGATCAACATATTATAGGAACTTTATGTAATGGCAATTAAAAAAGTATTACATTTATTATTAAAAAATTCTAATCTAATTTTTTAAATATAATTTTATTAATTTGTGTTTCAAGTGTCACCTATCCATGCATTATATAACTGGAACATGTGCTTGCGTGTTTTCATACAAACTGTTGAAGTCGAAGCCTATTTAGGTTAAATGTAATCACATTAATATTTTGAGATTAGTTTGTTTTTATACTTTGCTTTTGTAGCCACTTACGTTGAGAAATATATTTCCCTTAAACACAATGTTCTGAATGGCATTAAAATGTTTATAGCTGTGAGAGAAATCCCGTGTATTTTGCATGAATTTGCAACCTAAAATTTTGAAGCTACTCTTTTGCTTAAATTTAGATTTTAACATCGAATCTGTTGATAAGTTGTTTCCTCTCTTTCACATTAGAGGTATTTTTTTCACAAATGCAAAAATGTACATTTTCCATTAGAAAACTATTTAGTTTTGCAAAACATTGTGCTAACTAACGAGTATAAAGTTATCTCGTGGAACCCAAGATAGTAAATAATAGAATATTTATAATCTAGTAGGAAGTATATATATAATGATAAAACGTTTTAATATTCTTTTATTATACTAAGAGTTTAAAAAATGTTGCAAAATAAAGCTGTTATATATAAATAAAACTTTCAGTTTTAATGAATAGGATAAGCTTTAAATACTTGTAACTATGCAAACTTCAGAGAACGTGAATCCACACATTTGTATACATATTTATAAGTTTTTTTTCGATTTTTGTATTGTGACTCGTGGAACCCTTGTGTATGCTTTGTGGTACCCTAGGGTTCTGTGGAACACAGTTTGAGATCACTGATCTAAAAGATTATATGAGAAGTCATTCTAGCTGCAAATAGACTAACTTGTTTGTTTTAATGCAATATTCACAAAACAAATTCCCATATGCATGAATGGTCTCATTCCAGTAGTTCTGCAAAAATTAATGCTAAACAACATTTTCTCCTAAACTGAAGGTTGATATTGTATTACCTGTTCTTCAAAATACCAGATAGTTATAGTTAAACTTCCCCTATAAACGACCTCCTACAGCGCAAACGGGCGAACGGAATGCAATGAAATTTTGTAAATGGGCTATACGCAAGAAGCGCTCATGGAATTTCGAAAAAAAATTTCGTTCCAAAATGTCCACTAGAGGGCACCTTTTCGGGAAAAACAAGAAATTTAACTCAATAATTGACCAAAACGGTATGCAGAAACAGTATTAACAATCCAGAACAAGAATGATAAATAATAAAAGGCAAAACTGAGAAAAACTGTCAGTTGTAGGAAAAAATGTCGATTTGCATGCTTGGAAGAAGAGGAAGCTTTATGCAAAACAGGTTAGTTTTTGTTAGTTTGTACCGATTTCCTCAGAAAAGAATAGCCCAAGGGTGAATGTTACCTCGAATCCACACCATAAATTGACTTTTGGAACCTGTGGGGTAAATTCAGTGTGGATCCGCGGATTTTTCTTAACCCAAATGCGGCAACTCTGTGTGTTGACTGTCCCATTGAGGTAGAAATGATCCTCGTAGCTTCACTGACCTCGAATGAAAGACGTTGTGGGTTGTCCCTATCAAGCAGCTCCTGGATTTGGCGGATCATGTACGGGAAATGGTGCATTATGTTTTCTGAGTACTTTTCGGACGGTGCTGTAAGAATAGCCTGTCTGTCGAGAAAATGCATGCGCGCTACTGCCCCCTAACTTTGATGTCTGTGCGTCAACAGCTGTCTTGACTCCATCAACAAGTACCGGTGTGACACGTTTTCAGCTTCTTCCTGGTTGAACTAATTTCCCCGTCTCTTCGAATCTCTTAAGTGACCGCGGTAGCCTTGGGGTCAAGGTAACGGAAGCATGGCTAGCGTGTCACGAGTTCGAGCCTAGTACCTCTAAAGACGAGGGGGGAGCGATGCACGTTAAATCTGTCGAGAGTTCAAACGTAATCCCGTTGGTGTGGTGTTATGTGGTGTGGTTGTTAGGAGAAGAGGGTGCCAGCTCAGGTGTCGTTCTCGTCATTTGACCATGGTTCAAAATTACAAGGTCCATCGCCAAAAGCCCTCGAGTAGCTGAGCAGTGCAAAGTTAATATTCACTCACTCACTCGAATCTCTTAATCATGGCCCAGATACTTTAGAAGACATTGGTCCACGCAGTAGGTTCTTTCTACGACGAATTTCACGAACTACAGCAGAAGCATTCCCCTTGTTTTCGTGAAATAGCTTCACCAATAGCGCACGTTCAACTAAAGAGACCGTCATTAGTTCAGCCAGAAACATCGACTTAAACATGACAACATCTACAGAAGTTTTCAAACAACGTTTTATGCAAAACTAACCTGGTTTGCATAAAGCTTCGTCTTCTTCCCAAGCCTGCAAATCTCAACATTTTTCTCCTGTAACTGACAGCGTTTCCCGGTTTTGCATTTTAATACTTAACATTCTTGTTCTAGATTGTTAATATTGTTTCTGTATTCCCTTTTAGTCATTTATGGAGTTGAATTTCATATTTTTTCCGAAAAAGGCGCCCTCTAGTGGACATTTTGGAACTTTTTTTCCCCTCGAAATTCCGTGAGCGCATCTCGTGTATAGCCCATATACAAAATTTCATTGCATTCCGTTCACCCGTTTGCGCTGTAAGAGGCCGTTTATAGGGGAAGTTTAATTATAACCACCTGGTATATAAAATACTAATTCTATTGGCTTTACTGGAGGCATTTTAAATTTATGAGGAAAAACATGTTTGTGACATTAATTTTGAACATGAGAATATAAAAAAAGGAGATTCTTTGGTTTTTTAGTAGTAATATTCTAAAACAAATCTTTTCGACTACAACATGCAACACTAGAAAAAGAGGAAGACGTAGTAAAGATGGATAGATGCAGTAGAGGAGGTTTACTTGGTCTTAAAACTAAGCATTGAAGAATATTGACTGCCAGCAGAGGTGGTTGGAAACGTCTAGTTCAGGTCTTGGCCCATACTGCGCTGACGCACCAAAGATGTGGATAAATATTAATTAACAATCAATTATATATATATATATATATATATTCAACTGGAATTTGTATATAAGATGCCGTATAATATTGACAAAAAAAATTATTGTGACATTGATTGCTTGTTAACTTTGCAATCAGAAACAATATTAGGTCTGCTGGTGACGATCCTAGTAATTTTGAACCATGGTTAAGTGAAGTGACGAAGACGACACACGAGCTAACACTCAACACTTAAACTTCCAAACCATGTCAACGTAAGGACTTTGAACCTCAACAGATTTAACGTGTATCAGCTCTTCTAAGCGATGAGGTTTTAGAAGCATCAGGACTCGAAAGAAAAAACGCCAGCCATGACGTCTCAGCTCCCCCGCCACGTGGTCATGTTGGAAAACACGTGATCGACAAAGACGTCTTAAGACTTCTTGAGGCCTTGTGTGGGCCCTTAAGCAAATGTAGACACAAATACTCGTACAAACCTGAAACAAATAAATGTGTATGAATTTTAATCGCAAAAACCAGCTTGACCGACTGCCGCCATTTGACTGGATGAGTAATGATGGTGTATGGGGGTAGGCCTAGGCCTATATATGGACGACAGTCATTACATGTAGCCAGTTGACATATCGTCCGAAATTCCCAGTTTTTCGGAGAATACAACCAGAAGTAACATTTGACCGTTAAAATTATTCAAATCATGGTTTATTAAGGCTGAATAGAAAACGAGACGAAGCCCCCATTGTGACCAAGGCCCTGGGCCCAGTTGGTCCATGCCTTAAGACGTCCCTGGTGACCAACGATGTTTTAGTCAAGAACAGTGGCGTAGCTAGCCCTGAGGGTTGCCTGCATCAAAATTTCATGGAGGGCCCTTTTTTGGAAAATAAAAAAAATGATCGAATTAATAAAACTTATTTGAAAATGTTAAAATGTTGCACATGTTGGGGACACTGTAACTTGGGGGCCCCGTACCATTGATATGGCTGATACGGCGGTAGCTACGCCCCTGGTCAAGAAGCACGTTCGTGCCCCCATTCTACTGGCATATATAAATCTGTCGGAAGTCAAAATTCTAGAGTTGGCGTAGTATGTATGAGAGGCGAATAGGGTGAAAGCTTAGGTTCAACCTCGGCATCTGACCTTGTCTCATTCAGAAACATTTTTGCTGTGATTTGGGTAGACAGACCGATAAATGTTTTCGATGAAACGAAGATATATTGAGCCATAAATATTATGTTTATTTTTTCTTTCTACTAAACTGTCGATTTTTTTCAATTAAATTGTTAAATTAATTTTTCTGAACAAAGAAATAAAATGAGAAGCTCATGCCCAAAATAAAAATTGATCGTATTAATAAATATTATGTATCCTCTTATTTTATCAATAGAATTTACGCTCGCCCCTTAATACACTAAATCCAATAATTTTTATTTCTGATCTCTATTCATAAGGTCACAGGCTTCTTTATTATTCCTTGAAACCACAGTCTAATATATGAATAGCAAAGGTGTTATTTAACAGTTTTTAATATATTTATATATATATATATATAATTCTTTTCACTAAAAAAATACCCGTAATAGATATAAAAACCTCAATATGTTTTACAAATATATATATATCATTTTTAAAAGATACTTTTTACAATTATCTTCAAAAATCAAATTATTCCATCTGGTTAGCAATAAAAAGGTCTTAAGCTGATCTCGTATAAAACAGTCGCTCAAATCAAAAACAATAATATTTTCTTGATGTTTTTGTCTTTCCGGCTCATTCTTAAGAACTTAAGTTTTCAATTATTATAAAAATTAAATACTAATAAAATTGTGTTTTTGTACTATTCTTTAAACTAACATTTAACTGCAAAGTCTCAAAAGAACTTGTGTTTAAAATATAAAAAATTTCCAATACATAAGGTAAATAATAGCTATTTATGAGTTTTTCCACAGATTTTGTTAGCTCAATAAAGCATTTAAAAAACGCATTGTTTTAAATTTAGCTGTTTTACAACAAACTGTGAGAAAATTATTCTCTACACATTTCTATTTGCTTGTAAGTCATTACTAGGATCCAGATTTTGAAGAAATATTATCTTCTAATAGAAGCATTACATACATTGTCAAATCGTACATAATTTTTTATCAAGGTTCTTAAAATAAAAGCAATTATTTATTATGTTTTTCGTTATCTTTATCTGACAATTTTTTTAATTCTAAAAGTCATTTTTTTAATATTTTAAAATTTTACTTAACAATATTGTACACCTTTAAAAACATCTTTCTTGAAATATGAAAGCTATAATAATTTCATTTTCATCTGGCTAAATGTTAGCTAGAAAAAATTGATGAATCGAAAAGTAAAGGGTAATATAATGTGTTTAACTGTAATAAACTTAAAATTTTTTGTTTTCTTTTTGTGTCACTTAAAAACCATTTTAGATCATTTTCAACAATTTCTTAAGCCATTACAAAAGGATCCAGCTCATTCCCTGTATAAAATTGTTTCATGCTTTTACTTATAAATAACAATCACATGTTAAGTATTTTGAACACAAAGGAAAAACCGGAAAAATGCAGGGATTCTAAATCAATACAATTTTATAATTCTGATACCCTGAATGTACTGAAAATAAAACACATACAAATATTAAAAATACAAAAACTATTAATAGGTGTGTTTTTTAATACGATTTTGAACGACTAATCAAAGAGAAATCCAAGGTAAGTCTTGAAAACTAAAGTTATCACTAAAAATTTTAACTCTCTAAAAGAAAAACAATAAATATATTCTAGTATCAAAAAAACAACCAAGTAACAAATGTTTTCAATGACACCACAAAAATATATGATCTTAATTTTTTTCCAATTATTGAAAGGATTTTGCAGTGAAAATTTTTCATATGGGAACAGTTTTTCAATGTCGAATAAATAGCTTAATAATAAGTATAGTATACAGCCAGTGATACTCAATTCACTTCTTCCCCTCCTTCTCCAAATATGGAAAATGAATTTACATTTTGTTTATACAATGTATGTAATGCTATTCTTTTCATTACTATAAATACGAATAAATTTCAGGTTTTTACAAGTTTGACTGGACTGAATTAAATGCATCTGACTTATGGTGAAAATATCTCTATTATATATATATAATTCTGTCTATCATTATTTGAGAATAAATTCCATATCTCTTAACATTAAAATCAATTTATCTTACTTCAAATATTAGCTTCCAAATCGTATTAACTGCACACATGGCTCAAAAATTTCGAATGTTTTGGTACTCTTGCAGATAAATAATGGTAGAGAATATTCAAAGTATAAAGAATAAAAATGTTGTTGGGGGAGAGATGGTACTGCATAATTAACTTTATGGAAAATGCAGGGTTACATGCTTTCTTCATAAATGCAAGCAAATAAACCTGAAAAATTCATACTATGTTTCTTTAAGAAAAGTTTAATCTTTAAAATCCTTTTTTTAAAAAGAAACTTCTTTAATAAGAAACTTTCTAGTTACCTTTTCAAAATTAATCAATTCTGAAAAATTTAGAGAAGAATAGAATAATATAAGCATCATACACACACACACACATTAACACATTTTCTGATCCAATTTTTCACAAAAGTTTTTCTAGTGTTGAAAGTTCTGTCCTGTTCTGATTACAGTAGATAATGATAGATTAAATATTTTGTCAGAAAAAAGGAAATATAAACATTAAAAAATTGATCAAAAAGTTTCAAAATGATTTATTTGATTGTTCATAACATGTTCATAGAGTTGACAAGTAATGAAACTCATCAGTTTCATTTATTCTCATACACAGTAATTTGATCAATATTTCAATAAGTACATTTTAATAATAGTCTTAAGTGAATAATCTCTCTGATTACAACCATCTGTTAGCACAATATTCACAAACTTTAACACAAAATTCAATAAACAGCAAGATTAATAGTAGAGTAATCAATTTTTTCTAAAAGCATTAATAGTTTTAGCATAACTCTCGTAACTAGACGAATTTTGCCATAAATGTACGAATTTTCGTATATATTTAGGAAAAAAACTAGCCAATGAATGAGTCAAGAAACCAACAGTCAAAGACTGTCTTCTAAAGGTAAATTTTGAGAGATGTTTTGTTCCAAAAAAATTAAAAATAATAAAATTATGATAGTAAAAATCTGACTTTTTCATTGATAATGCAATGGCTAAATAGCAATTAGGAAAATAAATAGTTTTATCTTTGGCAATTTCTTCCTTTTCTAATCATTCAATAAAATACAAATTTCCAAAGTATGATACGCAGTTCAAATTAAAGTAAACTCAACAAAATATTTGTGATTATTTGCATTATAATGAAAGTAATTTAAAATTGTACAGATAAAACCAATGCATTTGTTTGTAATTTCAAAAAATATTACTGTAAAAAGATTCAAAAAAAAAAAAAGAAAAGAAAAAAGACATCTTAAGAAACTTTTAATTAGCATTATAGGACTGGAATATTAATATAATTCCTAACCAACATATAAATTACAGATGAAATCATTTCTTTTTGCATTATTATAAAACTTCTAACTCATCTCTTATAATTAATCTTTGAGCATTAAGCTTTAATTCATTCTAAACGATTTGTTTATTTTTACAGGTAAAACCATTTTGGACACCACTAAATGGAGTGGATCTCTTTCCCCTTGCACACAAAAATCCTCAACCGTCCTCCCACCGTCCTCTTTCCCTTTGCCATTTCCCCTAAGTCCAACAGTGGACAGTAAAGCAAATATCTTTTGATGTTCCAAAGAAAAATGAATGAAGGCACTGATTTTTTAAAATGTAAAGTGAAAAAATTTACTGGATGAATAAAAGCATGAAACATCTAAAAAATTCACTGTTCTAATTATTTACAAAATAAGAAAATGAATGAATAGTTAAACTTTTCTATGTGAAAAAAAAATTGCATTATTTCCAAAATGCAAATGTGATCTAACATTATTTTGATCTTCATTTCAAAAAAGGAGAAACCAAACATAATCCACACTCTTGAATCGTTCCGAAAATAAGATTTCAGTCAATTTTTGGTAATGTTAAGAATACCTCCATTAAAATAATTAAGGTAGAACTATGTCATAAAATGGAATATTTCTATCAAAATGACATAATACGAATTGGATATAACAAGCATTGATATCAATTCGAGTTACATAAAATAACATGAAAAAGTTAAAATTTACTTCATAAGTTCCTTATCTAATTTAGCAGAATTAAAAAAAACCATGATATACAGGGTGTTGCCGAATTCGACCAACAAATTCAGAAGGATAGTAAGCAGTATGGGGACCACAGATCCCCATAGGACATGGGGTCGCAAACCACGTTTAGTCGGAGTGATACACAAAAATAGTAATGAAGGGTGTGATGTCGAGTGAAATGAAAAGGGGCAGTAAGAGGTAAAAAATACGTTTATTAGACGTAAAGCAGGGTTCCTATAATAACAATACACCAAAGCTCGACGTCAGAAATGCAACGACAAGTGATTATCACAGAAATTTTTAAAGTTGAGGCCATGTAGGTCGTAGAACAGTCGTCATCGATGGACGAATGATTGTCGGAAGCGTTCAAGCAATTCCGGTGTGTTGGCGATGCCAGCTAAAGCGATGATGCGTAATGAGAGAGATCCTTCACTGTAGCCACCGGTGTCTCATACATATGCAATTTAAGGTGACCTCAGAATAAGAAATTAAAGGGATTGAGCTCCAAGAAGCGTGGAGGTCAAGCAACACATCCACCGTGTCCAATCCAACTCCCTTGATAAGTAGCATGGAGGTGGTTTAGCCCGCAGACGGAAAATGTGCTGGTGCACCCCCGTGTATGAACAACTCAATCTGGAGCGCAGTAGCTGTATTTCCACTTTTATTCTCGCAATACGAAGAAGAAATTTGCACAAGTGCAGGTTTCTTCAACCCTACCAAAAAGCTCTAAATCCCCACACTCGTTTGATCACGCTTCTCTCATCAGGCACATCGTCCTCCTGACAGCTATTATCGCGATTTTCCCTGACTCAAGACGATTTGCAACCCCATGTTTTATGTTGATTTGTCGTCCCCATGCTACCTAATATCACCCCTCTTAATTTATCGGTCGAATTCGGCAACACCCCGTACAATTACACCACCCATAACAGAATGGTATCTTCCTATTCTTTAACCACAGCGGTCAATTAAAACATACATTAAATATGATAAATCTGAAAATATTTTTGAAGTTCTCTAAAAATAATTAGATAGTTTTCGGATTGTTTTATGGTCATATCAGACTGTTATATATATATATATATCAAAGTGTTTCGCATAAATATGTTCCTTCACGCAAAATGCCATTGAATATGATTAATCACAGCCTTATTGAATAAAGTCCGAAGTATTCATAAATGTAAGTTACAAAAAATATAAATTTTATATCCCATTATGTCCTGCATTGCTTAAAAAAGCTCTGTTTTTCATATCAAAGAAAAAACTTGATTAATTCATGTCAAATTTAAAATCTCAAAAAGATATTATTTATCACAATATATATTTTACCAACTTTAACAACAAATAGTTTTCATGAAACATTCAATGAAAACATTCAAGTGAATATTATTTTCAGAATCACAAAACATATACTAATATACATAGCTCCATCACAAAAATGGAGAAAGGTACTATTTAGAATATAACCATATTATATTAATAAACAAAATAATAACTTCACATATATATGTATAAAATAAGTGATATACATATATATATGCATTTTGCTTATTTCCCTTATTTTCATTTAAAGAATTTCTGCCAAATCAAATGTTTTTGGCATTCTTCTATTAATACATCGTTACTCATTTCATATATTCATCAGATTTAATTATTTTCAGTGCAAAAATAAACATCCTGGTTCTTTAGAAAAAAACGTATTTTGCACAAACTCTACCTGTACAAATAATACCTGTGGATATATATCTTAAAATTTATTCTCATAAGATATGTTGTGACAATATATGACAAACAATTTTAAGCTAAGACTTCATACAATAAATATATTTACAACATTATGAAATTAAAGTACAGTACAAATAATAACAACAAAAGAATCAGAGAATTTTATCTAATTGATCGCCAATTTTATCAACACCAGTTGATTCATTATAATCTGTAGATGTTGTGGAATTGAAATGAGAAGATACATCAGCAAATAGTGTATCCCACGTCCAAGGAGTTTCATCTTCCTAAAATGAAGTAGAAAAGTAGAAACATATCTAAAAATTTATATTGAATGTATCACTTCCAACCTAATGAGAAAACTATCTCTTTTGAGAAAGAAAATGTTTTAAAAAATACATTCAAATATCAAAATTACTATAACATCGGATTACTTAAAACCTTGATTATTTCTTATTAGATAATTAAGGTTTCAATTGAATATTACATAATAATCAAATATATATATGAATTTAAACAATGAAACTGCTAAGTTAAAGTAAAAAAAAACGAAGCCATTAAATACAAAATTTGGATTAAAATGTATTTCGAGCAATCAAAATATATACACATAATTTGTGAAGAAAAAACTCATAATATTAAGGATTTTGAATTAAAGTAAGGAATAAGTTCATTCTCAATAAGGTCAACATTAGATCTTATATATTTTTGACAATAGAGGAATGAAATAACCAAAATATTAAATAGTATTGTTCAAAGAGAAAACACCTAAGCATTTTAGCAGAACATAAACAAAATAAGGAATTAGAATATTAGTTAAATAACACCTTTGGAAAATAAAATTATTTTTATAACATATAGAAATTTTTTTCTTTTTGTTATATTTAAAGGCTTTAAAACTCCGGTTTAAAAGCTACAAGTAATGATTTATCATACAACCCTACGTCTTAATAAATTGAAGATTTCTACAGGTGAAATGTACATTTTAATATCTTAATGGACTGAAAATGAATTTATTATACATATTTGACTTCAAGGCTACAAGTGCTTCACATGTACAAAATATAAGACAAACAGTAAATTTTTATTGCCAAGTCTAAAGATTATTAAAATATTGATAAATTAATATTGAGTAAAACTAAAATTATGTTTATATTAAGAATCCCATTTTTATAATTTTTAATATAATAACAACAATAAACTCATAATATATTCATATTTTTAATACTATTTTTATGATCTATATAGTATTGCCATCTGTAATTTGATGTTTTAAAACGAAGAGTTTTCAGATTACTATGAATACAAATATTATAATTTTTAATAATAATTTACCAAGATTTCATAAATTAATCAATACAATTTAGGAATTATTAATAAAAATTCCTCTTTATAAAATTAATTGCATACTTTTGTTCCAAACAATATTTAATGAGATTATAATTCTTTGTTTTGTCTGATTCATGTGAAGCATAGAATCTGTTACATTTTGAATATAATTTATATTAATAAAACTTTGTATACATTTATATAAGTAGATTGCTACTACATTGCAGTAGTTTAATAGTAAAGAAGTTAATATCGTCTGTCTAGTCACAAACATTATATAATGCATCTTTTAATAATAGTTTAACATCTAAAAAATTTGCATTATAAGTGTTACTGTTAGCTGGAATCAAATTAGAAAATTAGGATAGTAAAAATTTAATATTCAGCTTGAAATCTTTATTTTTGCCCAAAAAAATGATATGATTATTAGTACATATATGAAAATATCTGCCAACTTCTGAAAATGACAAATTGTAAAAGAACGCGTCAAAAACATTTCAAGCAAATTTTTATAGTACATAACTGAGAGACATTTCAAGCCCAATTTCATAACCTGAACATTTCATGATAATTCATAAAATAACACATAAACAACATTTTAATTTAATTTAACAATACATGATAAACAAATATTTTTAAAATAACGAAAAGAAAATTTAATAATAAAGATATTTTAATAAGAAAATTATTCATAGAACACTCTCCTTTTGTATTGACTTTTTTTTAGTAAAAAAAAACTTTTTGCACTAATGTAAATAAATGTAAAGACCTGTATATAATAACATAGAAGCTTTCATAAAAATACACAATGAAACTACTTAACACATAGATTCTATTTATAAAAAGTTGTGACACAAACAAAAAATAAATTTAAAGTTATAGGATTTTACAGAGTGGCTCCAATGTTTTTATGTTAAAATAATTTTCATGAAAAGTTTAAAAAGTGTATTAAAACTGATTTCATAACAAAGAAATTTTGATAAAATATAATAGAGACTGAAATAACGAATTTTCTACATATAGGTTATTTGTATTAAAAAAAATCACACACATTCAGGAACTGAATTTAAAGATAGGTAAGATTTTTTTTCTTTGTATTTTTAAGAAAATATGAACTAAATTTAATTCAGAGTATGATTTCGCGTGTTATTTTTTTTTTTTTCGAAAATCGAAGTATTTTCTGGAGTTTTAATGGACAATTCTACATCTGGACTCGTTTGTTTTCTCGCAATACTAAATATTCTCTTGTATTCTGTGTTCTTGTGAGGATAAAGCAAAAATTGATAAAAGTACTCGAGACACTGAAGAAAGCTATTGTTGTTTTTAATATTTTCAACATCAATCCACTGTGCATAAATATGCTAATTATTCTCTAAAACAGCAGATAAATGCTCCATTTTCAAAAAAAAGCATAACCGTTTTTCAAGTTTGTCAATTCACTCAGAAATTATTAAGCATTTCATTTTCAAATATTACTTTCAGCATGCAAAGAAATTAATCAATAAAATGTTTAAAACTCCTAAATTTAGCAGAATCGATTTTCTTTAGGTCTGCTATTGCAGAACTCTTTAAACCGCTCGATACATTAGTTTTATAGCAAACAAGATCATTCGCCCCTCTTATTTTTTTCATAGTAATTCACAATATTTGGTTCTTTGTTCTTTATTACAAATGACTTTATAATAAATCTAAGGATATTTGTTTCATTCTTAGTATGTCAGAATCCTCTGACGGCAAAGTTTTGCTTATATTATCAAATGCTGGCAAAATATTTAAAAGAAATAGACAGGCTTCGCTTTCTTCAGAGGAAAGAAGCAAAAAAATTTCTCCCTTGCTAAGATTTTATTATATTTCGTTTGAGATGACCATGATTTTTTCAATGATTCGGTGCAGTGGTCAACACATTTTCTTTCCTTCAAAGTTATAATTTTATATTTTTTTCCAGTGTTGATGCTTATTTTTTCCTTTTTGGAATCCCTTTCTGTAACATTTTTTATATGTTTGAAAGTATATTTCGCCTTTATTGGGCATTGTGGTAAGAAGAATAATAGATAAAAACAAATCGTTTTAGACATATGAAGCATACGAAATGCTAACATATGCACGGCACAAAATTACTATTATTAGAAATGCCCTAAGTTACCCATATTCTTAAAAGATATGTATTACATTTGATAATTACAGAAGACGGTTGCCAAAGTTACTCTTAAATATGAATTTAGAATTTGTGGATTAAGTTTTTAGATATTTATATTCAGTATTCAATTAATCACCATTAGTTAACAATCAACAAATGTTATGAAAAGATATCTTATGTTTCATCAGAATTATTTAATTAAAATTAAACTGAGAAAAAAATTTGACCAAAAAATCAATTTTTTAACGGTTTGCAGCTTTTAACTGTCATATGAATTACTTAAAATACAAGAATTTTAATTTTCAATATCTTCAGAGTACAATATGATATTGAGGATATAAAATTTTTAAAAAAATGTTAATCCAAATAAATTTATTATGAAAAATTTTGCGATAAACAAAATTTAATAATCGTTTTAAATTTAAATCTTTCTTTGCCGTCAATTACATTTTTTATAGCCCAAAAAAAAGGTGCAAATATGCATATCAATCCCAAACTTAATCGACCTACCATAAGAAAAAGTATTTTTTTATTACTTATTCTTTTGAAAATAAAATCGGGAACCTATTATGCATTTCTGAAGAATGATAGAGAGAAGTATTTTAAAAAATTCTTAATATAGCATAGACAAGCTAAAAATAAAGAACTCAGTAATCATAGCATACCTTCTTCACTAGATGTTCAGGTAATAATCGTTTAGTAAGGAGACTTAAATCGATTCCATCCTTGAAAAAATAAGAATAATTTCTCGGTTATATTCAATGAATTTTAGAGATAAAGAAATACATTCCTTTGTTATTTGTATTTAAAGCATGGAATAAATAGTTATTGTTATCCATAATTTAGAGTACAACATTGAAAAAGCTTGCATTCAAAAAAGTACAATCATATAGCACACATGCAATTTTGATAACAAAAACGAATCATTTAGCTTATAAGAGCAGTAATAAATTCAGTTAAAAGGCATGTAACTCCTATCAACAATTCCTTGAGAGATTTCATATCGAAAAAAATAGCAAAAATCTCTCTCCAAACTTTTCATATGAAAAAATGTCATTATAGAGTATTATGTTTCAACATGATACAGCTTCTACATATGATTGAAGTATAGTAATTAATCTGGTTTCAGATAAAAGAACATTTTTGAAATCATGATATTAGTGTAATCTAAATTTTTTAAATAAACTCAACCTGTGTTTAAAGTTTCATACAACATTAAAATCATAAAACAATAATCTAATACAAATTTAACATACTTATTTAATGTTACAAAAAAATAGAAGGAAAATTTTTTTAATGATTTTAAAAGACAAATTTTTTAATTTTCGTTCACAAATGTCTTCAAGTTTAAAAATAATTTCAGAATTTTCTTTTTAAATATATAAAGCTGGGTTTTTTTTTTTTTTTTTTTTTTTTTAAAAACAAAAACAAAAAAAAACTAGATGTAAAAGCATTTGAAAAATGAAAATTCATTCATAATTGTAGGTGATTAATTTTTATTAATGTCAAACGTCACAGCAACAAGAGAGCTATTGGTGACAGACCTTATATTTCTGAAGTTCAGTCAGGTGACAAGGATAATACCTTAGTTAACACTTGACTCTAAGCCCTCATAGAATTTCAACAAGAGCCTTAACAGATTTAATATGCATCAGCCCCTCTATATGACAAGTTTTCAGAAGCGCCAGGACTCAAACTCATGAATCAACAGAAAAAAAACCGATGACAATGAGTTTGTGAAAATGGCCAACAAGGAGACTGAAAGGGATGAAAACATTTTTTTAAAAATTTCTTAGTTAAATTTTCCCTCATTAAATTATTTTTCATTACATATTATTTTGAAACAGAATTTAAAGTGTTATACACAGTAAACATGAAATACACAGTAGACATTAAATAATAAAATATATTTCCGGGAAGAAACATATTATGGCTTTGTTGCTAGTAAAAATTGCTATATATTATTTCATTACTTTTCTGTTCACAGCCCACCCACTCATATACACTGAGTATCTAAATTATTATAACCACTTAACACTTAAAAAGAGATCCCTTATAACTTCATGTTGTTGCTGTTAAAAGGGAATGTAAAAATAGTGAAGCATGAATTACACTGTGTAACTTTCTAAGAAATGGGAGGAAACATGAATTTTCACTGAGTTAGAACGTGGGATATTGTAATCGCTCGAAGCGTCGGAACCAGGATTAGCTAAGAGGCTGAATTTGTGAAGTGTTTGAGATCAGCAATTATTAATGTTTATGAGAAGTGGATTCTCAAGCAGAAAAACTGGGTCTCAATGCCTGGCTTAAGGTCGTCACAGGCTTCTGAATGCTCACTATGAATGGAGAATCGAGAAAACAGTCAGATAAAAAAAAAGCTCCCGTACATCAAACTATAGGGAATCTTCATCAGGGAGCAACTGCAAACGACTCTGAATGAACCATACCGTATAACCTATGGTAATCGACCACCTATTCGAAATTCTCTACTGTTGGCCTTGAACAAAAGCAGACTTCTCCAGTTCATGAAAGAATACAAGGATTGGACAGTAGATGACTAGAAAAAATCAGGTATCCCGATGAATCGCATTTTCACCAGGCAGATGGCTGGGTGTGAATATGGAGGAAACAGAATAAAGGTATGAACCCCACCTGCATTGCCACAGCTCTTCAGGCTGGTGGAGGCAATGTTATGGTTTGGGGGATGTTTTCCTTACATTGCATGAGGGCTTTGATTTATGAGGGGAAATTTCTGAATGCCCAAGAGTATTTAAGAGCTATCACATATCAAGCTCATCCTGTCATATTAATAGTGTACCCTGTCGGGAATGGATAATTTCAGCAGAAAATTGCTATGGAGCATACAGCTAGCATTGTTTGCATATGATTTGAAGAATGAGACAAAAACTTTAACTTGTTTAGTAGGCCTTCAAAAAAAATCGCCAGATCTCAATCCAGTTGAGAATCTGTGGGATGAGATTGAACGAGCCATCAAGCACTGGACCCAATACCATCCTATCTGAAGGCATTGGAAGCTGCAATTCATCGGATTTGGTCTCAAATTCCTCATATTCCCTACCAATATCTCATAGAGTTCCTGCTCAGGAGAATCCAAGCAACATAAAGTGCAAAAGGTAGTCCATTATTTTAAACAGGTGTTCATAAGAAATTTGTTCCAGTGTGGATGCATACCGTAACAGTAATTAAAAAATTTAAGCTACTATGTAAATACTATGTTCATTACCTTATGCATCAATTTTGAATAAGCTGATAAAAAATGTAAGAAAAACACATGAAATTAAAATGCACATTATTTAATTTTGTCATAACATCAGGTTTTTATAATTCAGGGATAAAAATGGGATATATTGATGATTTCATTTATCTAAATTTTCATCATCCATGCTATTATGTTTAGTCGCTCACTTCTAAAATTACATCAACTTTTCAGAGCATCATTCTTAAAAATTTAGAAGGGGACTCAATATAAGCTAGAAAAAAAATTAGTTAAAAATATCATAAAAATAGCTTGTAAGTTTGAATGAGCTATAGCACTTTTTTAATAACCTATGCAAAAATTTCTGCCTAAGTCTAGCACACATTACAGTATAATATGCAGGGTTGGCGACATTAAACTTCCACTACTCAGAGGGCCCTGGAAGCCGTTCTACTAGTCCGAAGAGAAAAATATTTGGACAAGAGACACTTCAGATAATGCGCTTGTGGTTTCTAAAATTAAAAAAATAATAGTTTAAAAAATTGCCAATAGACGGCGCTCAGGACCAGTACATTCCAGAAAAGTATGTTAATATCACGCACAATAAAAGGAAGATGTTGTTTTTGACATAATCAGATAAGCATTGCAAAATGTCGACGTTGCCTGAGAGAGCACTTCTTGTGAAGGTATACAACCGCAAAACAGTGAGAATATAGCAGCAGCTGTCAGAGAGCTCCCCCATCTCAAAAAACAACGATGTGGACCGATGTCGGAGGGTGCTTTTAAAGACATGATGGTAAAATTCGAGAAAACAGGACAGCTAGGCGTTCTTCCTAAAACAGGACGAAAAAGAATCAACACCGCCGTCGTAGAGGATATTGCTAGAGCAGTCGTGGAAGCAAGCACTGAATCGCTTCACGGAACTGTCAGTGGTCCGATAATTTCAGATACCCTTGATATGCCTTACTCCACTGTCTGACATATCATGCGTAAAATTTTGAATTTCTACCCGTATAAGATTCAAGCGGTTCAGCAATTGAAACCGCACGATCCAGACACTCGCAAAACCTTCGCGCTAGAATTTCTCGCAAGAATGGCGGTCGATGATTCATGGCCATGGTACATACTGTGGACGGACGAGCCCCACTTCCACTTAATAGACAAGTGAATAGCCATAATTGTCGCATCTGGGGAACAGAAAACACCCACGCGGTGCATGCCAAGGCTTTGCATGATATGAAAGTGACCGTATAGTGCAAGTTCAGTGTTTCATTCATTCTCAGGCCCTATTTCTTTGAACGAGTGACCCCTCAATGACTTATTACCTGTTCTGTTAACGGGGAATGGTATCGTGAGATGTTACAGGCCTACGTAATTCCCACTCTCCAGTAACGAGGCTGCTTATAAGAAACCACATTCATGTACGGTGGAGCCCCACCTCACATAGCGAGCTCAGTCTAACAATTGTTAAGACAGGCATTTACAGACACACGTGTGAAAAGCCGATCTTTCCCAACAGCTTGGCCTCCCCGATCACCCGATCTCACGCCTTGCGACTTCTGGTTAAGGAGCTATTTGAAAAGTAACGTTTGGGAGCGTTTGACAAATGTTTTGGATTTCAAGAGCAGTATTCGCTGCCATAAGCGCCATCTAGTGGCTATTTTTAAACTTTTTTTTATTACTTCAGAAACCTCGAGCGCATCCGAAATGTCTGTTGCCAAAATATATTTCTCTTCGGACAAATCAAACGGCCTCCAGGGCTCACTGAGTAGCAGAAGTTTAATTTCACTAACCCTATAGCTCTATTTATAACTTCTGTAAAACTTTAAAAATTTAAGAGTACAAAAGTGAGTAAAATGAGATGAATTTTAAATGTTTATAATTGTTTTAATTTTATTTATAATACATTTTTGTACCAAAATTTATCATATTAAGAATACAAGACAAACTTTATAAAATATCTCTTGCTTTATGACGAATTAAAAATAACTGAAAGAGTCTAAACTAGCATAAAGTTAATTATTGATTTATAATTTTTTTTTTTACTTACTAATGACTGAAAAGCAGCATGTTTTGATAAATCACTGTCAAGCTCTTGATAAGTAGCAATTCGACTCACTGTTAAACTAAAAGGAACACACAAAAAAAATACATGGTTAGAAAAGAAAACAATAAAACATATACTTTATAACATAAAAAGGGATGCATCAAATGGGATGAAGTTTAGTAAATGTGCTGTGCAATTATAGAAAAAGAAACGCTAACAATAACACTGGAAAAGAAAGTTTTATTCTGAAAAAATAGCAAAAATACATAATAATGTGTTAGTCCACTCTGACCTAGATGTAAGCTCCTCCAACAGGATTGTTTGCCATACGTTCAAATTGACGAATTAGATCGGCACAATCCAGGCATGGAAAAAGTGACACTTACTCACCCGAGCTTAAACATGCTTTATTGGGAAGAGCAAGCAATCGCATCTGCCAGGAAAGTGATGAAGTACGAAGACAAGCAGTAGAAAAGCGTGCCGTGTGTTGAAGGACAGTATACTTTTGAAATGCACGCCCAAGGGTCCGTGAAAGAAAAGGCAACATTACGGGGCATATATCGTCGACACACTGTCATGCTGTAATGTTGTCACGGATGAAAATTCAAGAGATTTAAGGAAATAGCACGCCATATCATGACTCATGGTATAATCGTCTAACAGTGGATACCGACCTATCGCGGTTATCCCTGGAAACGAGACTGCAAATAAGTTGGTAAAAAAGGGATGTGCAATGCATTAGACACTTTTTGAAGTTTGTTACAGTTCTGATGCCTTAAAGATTAGTTTGTTCATAAGGGATTTATGCATATCCAAACAAAAGAAAAGAACAAGGGAAGAGCCCAGGTGTGAAATCATCCTCTAACTCCAGGATTATAGCAGGTATTGTGCGGTCGCTGCTTTCAGAATGATTACCATGCATGACTGTCTTTATGCTCACCTGAATCAACTTAAGATCGTCAACAGTCTAATTTTTCACCTGTGCTGCAGTGATACTATAATTATTGCGAACCACCTCCTTCTTTTCGCAGCTTTGAAAGAAAGTTTTATTTTCTCCAGTTACTGGGACTCAAGAGAACTCTTATTTTGTTTGAGACATTAATTATTTCTTTTCCTTAAGTAGTTTTGGGTTAATACTTTTTCGATATTTGCTTGTGTCATCTAACCTTTGTTTTGCGTATGTCGGCTAAAGAATTGAGTTCACTCTTGCCTTCTACATTAGAAATTTTTTTTAAAAAAAAACCATAAATCATGGTTGTCTTGCTATGTTGCAGATAACAATTGGATAACTATTCCATCACTGTCCTGGACATATTGAGATACGTCTAAGCATTAGAAATTCAAAAAAAAAACATATATCATGGTTATCTTGCTGTGTTGCAGATAACAATTAGATAACTATTCCATCACTGTCCTGGACATATTGAGATATGTCTAAACACATCGTCAGGATTCAATTCGAAGCGAGACTCCTAGCAAAAAACAATTCTGCTCCAGCCCGTAAGACTTCAGGTAGAATGCGCTCGGTACCATAAAAAATGCGCAGTGCAGGAGGCAGTGAAGAGCAGTCGGCACAATGGCGTTTATGATGCCAAATATTGTTCACCGAGTCTGCTATCAATGGTTATTGCACTCACTAAACACCCAGTTACACATCTAATCGTTTATAAGGACGAATCAAGGGCTGTGACCAATGAACCATTTTCTCCTCACGTTTCGTCATTCCTCTCAGTTCACTTTTACCTTCTTCACACTCCACGTTTTACCCATTCCTGCTAAAATCTTCGAATGATCGTACTGCTCTAACCAAAATATCGAGCAATTCTGTGACTTGACTACCCTCTTCCTTTAGCCCAACAGCAAGTTCACTCTGCATATACTGTTGACATTTTCCCATAACAAATACTTTCACATTGGAATGATCTCTATATTCAATGCCATTCAGATGCTCCATCGCAATACACTAGATAATCAGCTAGTCAGTTGTTAGCTGCAAAAAGTTAATCATTTGCCTTTTCAATTGTAAAGTATAAATATGTGCAATTTCATCCCGTTTGAATAACTCCTTCTAGGTGGAAGTAAACATTCAGGATGTATATATTGAATATTAATAATAGTTCAAAATACGAGACATTTTCAAACACAGCAATTGTATTATAAAGTGTGAACACATTGCAGCATGGAAAATACAACAAATATATTGACTGCATTGAATAGAGTCAAGCGCAAAGAGAAATGCATGGATTTGTTACCTGACTGTAGAGCCCAGATAATCTGCTTTCTCAAGACCATGCTTAGAAATGAATGCAAACAAAAATGAGCAATAAAATAGGAAAATTACAACTTTCATAAGTCAATGTCATAAGTTTTGTTGATAATTAGGTTTTTTGTTAAATGCACTATTGGGTGGTAGTATTCTTGAGCTACATGCCAAAAATAATATTGAAAACGTTTAACTTATTCACAGATATTTGGATGACCTGGAAGAATATTTCAAAGAATGTTGGCCAATAGAATGTACTTCTCAAGTAAATTTTTCATGAAGCCTTGTTATTCATTCCCATCTTTTTCAATTTTCCCATCCCTTCATTTTCTATTTCTAAGAGAAAGTAAAATTCATTAATGTATCTTACTTGCCTGCATTATATGTTTATGTAAAATGTTTATTACAGTAACATACAGTTAAGGTTGGCAAGTATAAAAAGCAGACATGTGTAAAAAAAATATTTTTTAAATCTGCTTTGATAATAGTATAAAATTTACCATTAATGTAAACATTTTGAAGTTGTTAGCCAATTGGTTAATTGATTGTACATTAACTATTCACTCAGAACATGAGGAATATTGGTGATGAAACTTCATTGCCTTTGTGATTTTGAATCCTGGACAAGTGATGAGTATGACATCTGAGTTGATACTCCACTCTCCTAAATTCAACACCACACTTACACTAACACAAAAGACTTAACATGTATCAATCTTTCTGCAAGTCAGAATGTTAGTGTAATCAATGTTTGACCATGCAGCTTGTCTGCCAAGAGTTTGATCCCCCCACTAATTGGCTGCAGCAACATGTTGTTAATCAGGTATTAATTTAGAAGTATTTTTTTACAAGATAAATAGAAAAACGTAACAAGTAAAAATAAAAAATGAATTACATTTATGATTCATATAAGAAAAACCGAACTGCATCAGAAAAAACAATCTTACTGCAGTATTACATCTGGCAATAGTGGATCTGGCAACATCTAGGGATGATTTCAGATCTACACACATTGCCAGAAATACAATTACCTAGGAGCTTTTGCAACATCTGCTGAAAGCTCTTCTTCCTTCATTGCATCCAAGTCAGGTATAACAGGAATTTCTGCAAGCATATTAAAAGAAATCTTATAAACAAAAATTCAAATATAAATTTTATAATTATGCTTTTTGCAAAGTATGAAAATTTAAATACAATTACATTTTTTGATAACACAATGCTGTGTATCAGAAATGCCCCCTATGTTTACACATGAACAATTAAATATATTTTTTGTCTGAAAATTTAATTTTAAATATTTTCATATTTAAGATATTATCTTCATAAAAAATGTTTTCTCCAACTCCCATTTTCTTAAATAAACTTAAATATCTAAGTCTTGATTTACAATCTTAAATTATGAACATTTCATTCAAATAAGATAAGATTTTTGTAAGATCCTTATTTTTCACTAATGCATCAAAATGGATTTAAATAGTAAGAAGGGTTTCAGTGTATTTTGACGGCATAAGACAATGTAAAATTACAGGTTTTCCCTAACAAAGAAAAAGACTTCCACTTTGAAAAATCTAACTTTTTATGATTAAGTTTCTTAAAAAAATATATATTTCCTAATAAGAAATCAAATAAATAAATAAATCTTCTATTTTTTAACTGTATTTAACTTAAGAGACTAAAACATTGGTGCAAATGTTATTTCATCAAAAATAAATGAAAATGCAGTTTTTCTTGTTGTTTTCGGTTTTTAATTTGGAAAGGGATTTTAAAGTGAAGCTTTTGGGTGAAAAAAATGCATAACATCTGAATGGCATAGCTAGGATTTAATGTATCAGAAGCAAATTGTCAAAGTACCATCCCTAACTAGAACTAAAAAATGTAAATGTTCAAAGTGGCCTTTCTTGCAATCAGTCAACAATAAAAATTAAAAACATGCATCTGAAGTAAAACAATAAATAATTATGTATGTATATAATTGTACAAATTATGCAATGATTAATATCATAAAATTATATTCTTAACCTATAATGAAAAAAAACTCTTTGAAAAACTGGCCAATTTTGATATCAAATATTTTTCTTTTTAAATAAATTACTAAACACCCAAACATTAAGAAATTACAACAACTAACAAAACACTTCACTAACTGTAACAAAAAAATACTGTACACACATAAACCAATTAAATTAATTATATATAAAAGCACACAGAATACAATTTCAAACTGAAAGCAAATACATATAATCATATATATATATACACACATATATGTATATCCATTTTTTTACCAAGCAATAAGATCATAACACTAATATATCCTTTTTTAGGGGGGGAGGATTTTATAGTTTCAAAATATTTAATAAATTTAATAAATAAAAAAAAAATTGTAGATAAAAAGCTACTTGAATTAGTAGCATACATAAGAAGAGTACCTAAATGCTCATATTAGTATTATATTTCTAATGATATATTATACTCCAATAAGCCCTTCTGAGATATATCATTAAAAGTTCAAATGCTTTGCTTTCCCATACATTATGTCTCTATAGTAGTTGTTATAAAGTTCCTCTATCAGATCAAAATCAATAATGATTTAATAATTTCATAGATTTGTTTCTGAAATGTTAAATACATTAATCATGTAAATTTAATTAGCTTGAATAAGACTACGTAATACAAAAAAAAGGCGAAACAATTAACTAAAATTTTTAACATTTACAGGAACAAAAATCTCACTTTCAAGGAAAATAGAAATATATAAAGCAAGAAATGAAATTATATAACACATGCAACTACTCAAATATCAGTTAAAAACGACATATTTTAAAATTATTCAAAATTTATTTAGAGAATAATTTACACACACAGATTACAACATTTTAGCTAGAAACTATGTTTTACCTCCTGAATTCACTGGACTTGTATCCATAATAATTTCTTTTTTTGGTGATTCCCTGAAAAAAATTTTTATTATATTAAACCTCTAAATTTTAATAGAAATATGATTTTGAAAGATTTATAGGAAAAAAAGAACAATTTAAGGTTGGAACAAGATCAAGTAATAATTTGCTATTAAATATTAATTTGAAAAGCCCCATATGAAAATTACACACCATATTCATAAGTAGAAAAGCATTAAGCAAAATTAAGTGGAAGGCCAACTGCTCATTCTTGACTAAACATTCAAGTACAGTAAGACCCCGCTTAACACTGTTTTGTTTAGTGCTGTTTCGGTTTAACGCTTTTTTATTTGAATTGTGGGATTCCCCGAAATAACACACAGCGATAGGCTTCCCGATATCTGAAGCAGTTCATTTGTGTTTCTTCTTTCTAGCGGTCTTATACGAACGTATTTTTATCATTTCAAACATTTGTCAACGTTATTGTAAATATAAATTTATTTAATATAACGATTGCTATAGTGACAAATATTATGATTTTTAGTTGTTATCATGGGTGATAATAAAAAACACGAAAATAAAGCAGCAAGAAAAAACAGGAGCAAATTTCGACAGGAGTTCAACAAGCAAGTTATGGATGCCTTATCGACTTACGAACAACTTCTCACATAGCGCAAAAGGAAAACACAAATTACATTAGATGCCTTCTGGATAAAAAGGAAGAAAATTGGAAATACAGAAGATACTGTATGACCTGAAATGTAAACATACTGACTTGGAATTTTATTTATTTTTATATGTTTATTCATTATTATGTTTCTATATTTGTAAGAAATACATTTTTGTTTTATTGTTATAAAACACACATAATTAATAAATTTAATGGTAAAGTACCTGGCCAATTTTTTACCCATCTTCCCCTAACCTCATTATTTACATAATGAGATAACCTCACTTAATGCTGTTTCATATTACGCTCTACTTTGATGGAATGTATACCCTGCATTAAGCGAGGTCTTACTGTACCAAACATGATCTACCTTTAAAGATGATTTGAAAAAACAATCAGCATCCACTTACGACAAAGAATTACCAAAATATACTTTCATTTTTTTCAACATAATGGATTTTTTTTCCATATGTAACAACTTTACTTAGTAATATACATATTTACGAAACAAATACTAATTTGATTAAAGAAATAACAATAATTTCCTGGTTTGATATTTTATACATCAGACATTGTAATAATTAATTACAAAGTTACACTAAATTAAAACATGAATCAAATAAAATTTATTCAAAGTTATACAAACAAAAACTTCTATAAATTTAAAATCTTAAAGAACAAAAATAAATATTCACTCATTGCAGGTGTTTCAATTCAACTTCAATGAGTTGAATTTTACAATTTACTCCTTAAAAACAAGGAACAATTAAAAATACTGAATATAAATAAAAATTTATACTTTTTCTAAAAAGGATTTATTTTAATTTTAAGAAACTGAGACAAACCTAAGAAAGTTCATGGAGCCTCTTCTTAGCCAACTCCTGAAAATAAAATCAATAAATAAGTTACAGAAAAATTTCTTACCTTCTCCACATTACAGAAAATCAAACTCAACCTCATAATAAAAAATAGTCGCGAGTCATTAATTATAAATAACAATGAATACTATAATTTCATCAGCTTAACATTTTGTATTTATCAAAGTGTTGCATGAATTCTATAATTTTGAGTCCAACAACAAGAAATACAAATTAATATGAAAGAGAGAGTGAAAAGTGACATAAGAAATTTGTTAAGTTTTAATCAGACAATTCAAATACTCGAGCTGTTATTATATAGTCAAGAAATAAAAAATAACAAAAAGATAAATTATTTTATTGTTATATAATTAGTTAATTTTTATCAAACAATTAACAGAATGGAATATTTTAATAAGCTTTTAGCAGGAAACTTAAAATAAATAATTTTTAGAGGTGAAAGCAGAAATAAAATTTCAGTTCTGCTAGTACAAAACAAATTTTTGACAGAATAAAGATCTTAATTTAACAGTAAACTATATGAATAGACACACAGATAATAAATCAAACAATAATAAAGAAAATTTAGGATGCAAGTCATTTAAAATTCAAAACACACATTACTTTAAAAAAAAATCCAATGAAAAGTAGTTTTTTTTTTTTTATTTAATTTACATTATTTCTTTAAATTTATTCACACACTGACATTTATTGAATTTGAAATTAATTTTTTCTCTTAAATTAAGATTTTGTATTCGAAATAGCTCAATGCACATTTTGAATGTTCTGAAGCTTATTTTTAATCAATCAGCAATTATATCTTTAAGTTTTTCACAAGATTCAGTTATTTGATATTTTAATTCAAGAAATCAATTGAAAACTTTAAATAATGCTAAAGCCTGCAAAATTAAAATTAACGTAAATCTACAAAACATAAGCAGAACATTACTGCAATAAAGTCTTTTTGTAGCAAATTATTTTCAGTCATAAAAATTCATTAGATTTGAAACACTGCAAATTGGATTAATAGGTTAATTTTTGTCATCTAAAATTATAGTTTTATGGGACAATAATCAATACTCCATCACAAGAATGTTTTGAAAATCATTGTGAATGATGTCCAGCTAAATTTTTACAAAAAGTATAATTGTCTGAATTATACTATAGCAAACCAATGAGTCAATTTATACTTTAATCTATACTACCAATATGAGAAATCTAACTTTCAAATAGATCTTGATATATTATGTTCATGTGTTCTCAAAAATTACATTATAACAATCAGTTTTAGTATTTTTCAGACAGTTAAATATTAAATAAAAAATCTTTTGCATCATTTATTAAATATATAAAACATATAGCCTATTTTTTCCCGTAAAAAAAAGGATGTCAAGCATTTTTTTAAAAAATAACATGTAATTACACATTACTAAAAATATGTCAAATAATAGCCTTACTTTTTCCCTGGTGTTCCATCTGACCAGCCTGCTGTTTTTCTTGCACGTGGAGGAGGCTGTGTAGCAGATGTTTCGATAAACTTAAATTACATACAATCATGAGTACAATATGATATATTATACTATGATATATTACTATTACTGTTTGATAAACAAAATTAAAAATATTAAAGAGGTATCCAAATCTAATATTTTAATCCAAATGTCTACAAATTTGTAAAGTATTAGATTCGGTTGCCATTTCTTTAAGAATATAATAGCATACAAATTATATTTGCATTTTGCATAATTCAAGATATGTGCATAACACTGGTATTCATTATCATTTACTGTAACTCATATGAAAACACAATTAATAAACAATTTCTGCACATTTTAATTCAAATAAAGCCTTGCTGAAAAGAGAACTTATCACAAAAATATTAATTAAAAACTAAAAACAGAGCTTGTCTTTAACTTATTGATGACCTACACACATTGATCATTCTACCCAGATATTAACTATCTCAATATAGATAACACCACTATTTTCTGCTTCGTGGACACATAATTGTAGTCAAAAGCTCTAATTACCACTTCCTTGAGGTTTAACAAAGCACCTAAGACATCTAAATTCGAAAAACTTAGCAGAAAACATAAAACTCAAATTTACTCATTAATATTCACAGAACAAAGGTATGCTTAACAAATGAGTAAATATACTATACAGAAGAAAACATTTCATTAGATTCAAAAGCAATTTCACCATAATACAAGGGTCTGTTCAAAAATTATCAGACCTTGAATTTTCGCACGCACAGTAGGGATTCTAAGGCAGCGGCGCCACTGTGCATAGAGGGAGGAGACAGTTTAATGTACATGCGTGAATTTTTTCCCTTTGTTCCAGTGTACCAATTGTTTCCAGCAAGTAGTCGAGTGAGATGTTGTTATACGTGTCCGTCGAATTTTTATTTCTCTAAAGATAACTGAACGACTTGACCTGAGGTACTATATCATATTTTGTCAAAATCAACAATTTGCAAGATTCAACTAGTGTTTGGAGACGATGCTATGGGGGTCACACAAATTGAGGAGTATTTTAACCGATTCAAAAAAGGCCGCACGTCGGTAAAGAGTGACCAGCGTTCTGTGAGGCCACAAATCGCTCGAAATGCAGCTGCTGTTGAAAAGGTGGAAAATCTGATAATGAAAGGTCATTGTTTGACCATACGAAACACTGCTGAACAAATTGAGATCAGTACAGGTTCCACACATACAATTTTGTATGATCATGCGCAGAGCGCCTGCGATATTTGCTACCAAGCTTCTGCCGGTGGATCAGAAAGAACTCGCATCTTGCAGTTGCACAGGACCTACTGAACACTATCAACGCTGAACATGGCTCCTTGCGACTTCTGGTTGTTCTCGAAAATGAAAATACCATTGAAAGGATCCTGTTTTCAGAGTAAAGATGAGATAATGTAGAACACGACATTGGAGTAGAATACCATTCCAAAAGAAGCCTTTTAGAAGTGTTTTCGGCAGAGAAAAGAATGCTGGGCTAAGTATATGAAAGCGCAAGGAGCCTACTTTGAATTTGATAAGAATCCCAATCCCGAAAAATAACTAAGATATTTTTTTTGGCTAAAAATCGGGTACTTTTTTAATAGACTTTGTATTTTCTATAATTGTTTAAAATATAATGTGCGGCTCGTCAAGAAGCTAATTCAACCATTAAACTCAAACTCAGTGGCACAACAGCCCATGAGGGCCAGAGCCTACTGTGCCCATCCCAGCATATGTGACCATTGGGCACTGAGGTGCATAAGCAGATGTCCCTATCAGGTGGTCAGTCTGAAGCGAGACCGCCAGTGTTTAAATCCCCAAGCAAGCTTGGTACTCATTTATCGAGCCACTGCAGAAGGGATGAAAGGCTGAGTCGACCTTGCCCAGCCCTGACCTGTGGTGTGGAACGCTACCACTGGGCCTTCATTCAACTATTTAACTATTGATAAATATTCAAGTGAAAGAGTGTTTATTAATGTTTCACTGTAAAGCTACATGAAGGCTATTGGTGATGAACCTTGTTATTCTGAGCCATGGACAAGTGACGAGAACGACGCCTGAGCTGACACTCCCCTCTACAAACTACCACACCCTGCCAATGGGAGGACTTGGACCCACAAAAAATTTAACAAGCATTAGGTGATAAATATTAACATCTTTATGAAAAAGACATATGTAATATGAAATAATTCTTTCAACAAGAGACTATTACTTTAGATTCCACTGTATTAAAATTGGTTCAAATCCAGTTACATTTTTAAGCATGTTAGGAGAAAAAATTAAAAGAAATGTTTGGCCTTTTTGAAATATTTAAAAAAGAATTCTCAAAACTCAGTCCATGATAATTCAAATTACATTTTTACAAGTCATAGTAGTTCAATAATTTAATGTCAATACAATACAAAAATATTCCAGCAATTGACTACTGTTAACATTTTTAAAGTAAACATTTTACAAAGCTTAATTATATAAGACATATATAGAAGAAAGACAAATTAATAAAACAAATGAAATTATAAATACATACTATTTACTAATAATAAAATTTATTTCACCTTAGTATAGTATGAAACCATTTCAACAGTTATTGTTAAACATAAAATGTTCTTCACTTCAGTAATTAATAATTTTCATTAAAATTTTACATATTTTAAATTATAGCAAAATAAATAAAAATCAACTTGATACAACAATTAACTAATACATTAATTAATGGCAGAACAAGTATTGATAATATTTACCTCGGATGAAAAGTCCGAAATAAAATCAAGGGAAACATCTTGCTTTCTGTCCGACACACACCTTGCATCAGACTGAAATATTTAATTAAAATCTATATAATGTAACAATCACAACTTAAACTATTTTGAAGAAACGTTTTATAAGAAAAAAAACCCCTCTAGTCAGTTGAAACCAATTTAAGATGAACATATTTAAAACAAACCAAAATAAAATTTAAAAAAGTGATCAATATTCAGCTTTTTAATTGAAATTATATCAAAAGCCTAAAATTAGTCGGAAGTAATACTGAATATGAAAAATGTAATTTAGAAGAAAACAAGCAATAACAAAAACAAACTAATCCCAAACAAAATCAATATGCTGTTATATATTGTAAAAATATACTGTTCATGCCATAATATATTCAAAAATGATTTTGAAGAGTGTGCAAAATGTGATATAATAGATTTGTTGTTTTAAGATTACAATAAGTACATCACAAGCAATACTCTGAATTATTCTTGGAAAAACAGAACATATTTAATACATCATAATTGGCAGAAAAATATAAAATAAAAGGAAACACATTAAAATGTAAGGATTATTTTAAAAAGTTAAATATATTTATTTCTTGAATGTTAATTTTCTATGATACTAATACAAATAGAAAAGAAAGCTGATAGTAAAACATAAATCAGTTGTAGATCAGTATGAATCAAGACAAATTATTTTTCTCCATCTTATTCATGTCCCCCCCCCCCACTTTCAATAGATAACATTCCAACATCCTTATAAAAAAAACATCTTCCCTTAAAGCTCTTCAGACCAATGTCAAAATCTCAAAGTCATTTACTAAAAATTTGAAAGTTTTCTCAGGAACATATATATGCGCAAAAATAAAACTTAAAAATAAACTATTTTCAAATCATTAAAGTATTTTTTTATTGTAATGTAACTTACATTTAAATTCCTTTACATATTTATAACTTATATATATTATCTGGGACGTAACAGATTTTCCAAAATCATTTTGAAATTTCAATAAGTGATTAAGGAAAATCAAGCGTATTTCTGTGTTTAATTTGTTTTCATTTCGAAGTAGTCCCAAATTTCTTTTTACAACAGTCAGACACATAAATTATTAGTCATAAACAAATTATAAAATATCCTAAAATCTTTAATTCTTCACTAGGAAATTCTTCTAAGGCCATGGTCTGCAGGTTTGTGTGTTTATTTCCCATTAGGAGCTGGTTTTGTTAAGACAACTTTCCTTAAGAGTGGGACAAAAAATAAATGCCCTTCTTTAATTGAGTATTATATTTGTTGTTGAGGTACTGTAATATTTATAAGATAATTATATTGTTATGTGGACCTGTTCTTAAAAGATCATGGAAAAGAAGGCATCTGCAGCACAGGAATTCAAAAAAGTCTTCTGTTTTAAAGAAACCTTTTTCAATAGTATTAAATAAATTGTTTCAATAAAAGAGTTGGATATTGATGATTGCACATAACTTCTATGTTTTTCATCTGCATCACAAATATTGCACTTTAAGTCACTGCATTACAAAACTACACTGAAACATATTGTTGAAGTTATTTTCACTACAGCATTAAGTAAAATCTTTAATTATGTTTTTAAAATGTAAATGCAATGTAAAAAAAGTTATTATACATGAATATTCCAAATCCAATAATGAAAAGTTTTCTATTTTAATAAGCATACGAATGACAATTTTTCTTTCTATATCTCCTTTCAAGTTTACTGAGAATAAAAGAAAAGACTTCAGATTCCTTAAACCGACAAAAAATATTTTCTAAGTATGTCTTACAATTTACAATAATACACCAATTGTTTTTCTATGGAACAACATACTCAAGATTAAGTTTTCTTATTTGAAATTTTAAGTGGTTTATAAAAAAATTAAAGTTTGGCTATATTTGTGCATTACACACTTCCCATATATAACACATTACCTTTTTCTTTACAATTTTAACACAATCTTCGCTTTTTTACCTAAACCGTAACTAAGAATTCAACATTAAATTTTAGTATTTTAGAAGCAATTCTCTTATTACTCATGTATTCATCAGGTTCATTTGCTTACAGATTTAACTATGAATACCCTATGCTTAAAAATAGCAGAAAATCAATGAACAACTCAGTTATGTATATTTTTCAGGCATATTTATATAAAGCACCTTTTCTAGAAACCAGGAAATACCAACACAAATTTTTGATTTTCTTGTAATTGGAGTAAAGTTAAAGTGCTTCGAACATTGTTTTAAAAAATATATATATTACATAACAGTTTTGAATATATTATCAAGTATATGAGTTATCCATTTATTACTATAATGTACAGTGTTTTCTGTTTTCACACTCTGAAAAATAACAGCCATTTGTAGCCTCAAAGTGAAAAATTCAGAATACTGAGCAAAAATTTGTCTTATAATTTGTTTACCTTAAAAAATCTGTAAATTTATCCAATATTTATCAAGATATAAGGCACGAGAAACCCAATAAATATCATTACAGAAATTATTTTGGATATGATCCAGACTAACAAGAGAAAAGGCAATATTTCCCAAGATCGATAAAACTTTGGGATGATTGTAAGGATTAATAAAACGCAAAAAATTCTCAAATATTGTAAAGAAATTTAGTTTAAAATGTTTAATGTGTCACAGTAAAAGATATAATACTTAAACATTTAATAATAATAAAATGATTTCTTTAAATCATAATTATATAATTTGATCAAATAATGAGTAGAAGAAAATTAAAACTTTAAGCGGACATGATATGATTTAGGCAAAAATTTTTAATTTAAGAATTTTTAAAATTTTTTTGGTTGCCCCCTATGTATGTATACTATGTTAAACAGATTTTGTGCTCAAAATTTCATAAAAAGTTAGCCATGTAATTTTTTAAGGAAAAAACTTAAAATTTGTGAAGTGATATTAAAATGCTACTCCTCCTACAAAAATTTACGTACATGCATGAAATTTGATTTACAAGTACGTCAAACTATGTATAATAAAAGTTGGTATGGATTTTGCGTTAATGTGTTTGGTATTCATACAATACTTCTTTTTATGAATGCTTATTGAAAATTCCTTAAAAAATGTATAAATTCTGAGTTCAATTATTTTTAAAAAAATAAATATTGCTTTGATTCAAAAATGCACACCAACTTTTGTTACATGTACTATTAGCTATAGGTAAAAAAAATTTCAAAGCATAAGGCGCAATAGAAAAAAAGCCTTAGCATTTTAAATGAAGACAAACTAGTTATTTTATCTTTCTGAGATAAGTCACTTTAAAGTTTTGATTTGCCATAGGGATGTGAATAAAAACGAACGTGAAAGCTATCATAATTCTGCATTTTTTAAGTTTAGAGCTTTCAAAATTTGTGAGGTTATAGAAAAGTATACAAAGAAAAATTTAGGCTAAAAAATTTAATTTGATTTTTTGACCGATTTTGGTCAATTGAATCATACTGTGTCCCCTTAAAAAAATAAAACTAAAAAAATAATAATAAAAACAATATAAGAATTGTAAATCACATTATCAGCATGATCTATGTGAACCTATCTTTTGCCAATTTTTTTAAAAAAGTATAGAGTGAATATTGTTTGTTTGTTTTTTCTTCTAACATGATGAATACTTTTATAAAACTGATAGCCAAATTTTAACCTGTATAATATTTTGATTATTCACTTAATTTTAAGCATTCCTTAACATAAGAAACAATATATAGCTTTTAAAAAAAATGATCAAAATGAATACCTATGGTAATTTATCAACACTTCATCTAAGTGAAGCTTAAAATTAAATTCCAAAAATATTAATCAAATATTTCATGATTTTATAAGAAAAAAAGTTGTTTCAAAGAGTTTATAAAAATAAACTGCTGAGAGTTTAATTTCTGCAACATGTTTACAATACAACTTTTCAACATCAATATGAAACTGAAATCTATTTTTTAATTGATAAAATTTTGCTAAAGCACAATGAACAATAAATTTAATTGCACTTAAAAGAAAAACAAAGATATTACTGTTGAATGGAAAGTATTTAAAGTGATATACATTCTAGAAAAGCTATATTTCATATTGTTCAGTGTATATATATCAAAGCATAACATATGAATTATAAATCAATGATCACAAAAAAAATATCACTACCATGACAAACTAGACTGACAGCTACAATCTTGATTTTTATTATGAAATTTTTATCAAACCTCGTTTTGCAAAAATGAACACGGATTTTGGAAATTTTCTCCGTCTAAATGTATTTTTCAGAAATGTACATTAAAAATATTTTGCACATATATACTTGTACTCAATACAGCATATATGGGTGCTGCTAATACAAAATACTAGCAAATCTGATGTTACGTATTAGCTAAAAAGTAATATTACATGTATAATTCAATTTCTTTTTAAAGAGCAAAAGCCATTAAGAACTTTTTTTCAATATGATATAGATTGGGCAAGTTTATACAAAATTCTAGATCAAGACATGTATAGTATGATATAAAACACAAAAATTTCAAATAATAAACAAATTACAAAAAATAATTTACACATATTATGAATAAGCAAACTAATTTATACTTGCAATTGTTATTTTTCCAGCTTAAAAAAATGAAACTAAGTTGTCACATTTACTTACTCTTCTTATAGGAGTTTCATTAAAATCTAAATCATCATCGAAATCCTCCATTTTAGAGTTTTTTCTTTTTTCTTCATGTAGCTTATCCTCTGCTTTCTTATCTTCCTTCTTACGACTTTTCAAAGAAAACTAAGCACAAAAATAAAAAAAATAAAAACTTAAGATCAATATTTGTGAATAAGGTAAGTGTTTAAAGCTATATTTATATTAAAAAGTTTAGAATTATATTTTCCTTTCTAAAATACTTCAAAAATATTCTCACTTTTCTTTTTAATTTGTTAATAATAAACTAGAATCTGTAAATTAAAATATCATTAAAATTTCTCTGAACGCCTTAAACTAAACTAAGTGGGGCAACAGCCCATGAGGGCCAAGGCCTACTGTGCTCATCTCAGTTTTCATGACTTTGGGCACTGAGGAGCATGAGGCAATGTTCCGGTCAGGTGGTCAGTCTGATGCAAAAACCCCAGTGTTTAGTTCCCATGCAAGCTTGATACTCATTTATCGACCCACTGAAAGGATAAATGCTGAAACGACCTTGCCCAGCTTAGGGTTTGAACCCCGAACCTAAGGCATGGAAGCATGATACGCAACCACTCAGCCACTGGGCTTATTAGACCCCCTTAATGATACTTTAAAGTTACTCATTAAGGAATAACTATGAGGTTTATATTTTTCAAATTTAAGTTTTCTACTAAATTTTCTCCAACACTTAAAGAGGTAAATTATTATTCACAATGTCAGGGTATTCTATATCTTACAGTCAAAGTACAAAAACACACACACGGCAAATCCATACATCAAAAAAATTATTCTTTCATAAAATCAAGACAGAAACAGTTATATCATTAAGTTCAGTGATATCCCAATATCATATTCATATTCAGAAAATCTCTGAAATTTTTTATATAATAGCTTGTTCAACACATTATTATTCAATATAAATTCATTCCAGTTCTTGAACAGAATTTGACACAAAAGCTAATAGAAAGGGAGGACAAACATGTGTCCTCCTTGGCTATTAATATAAAAAAGTCATTATGCATAATGATTAATGTTTTATTTATATATCATGCTTTCAGTTTTTAAGATGACATCTTGAAAGATAAGGAATGTTGTTTTCTTGAAAAGTAGTCAATTGTAATTCTATATTTCCTTCATTATATAATCAAGTTCTAGTCTAATTTTCCCAATTTAATTTGATAAATAAAAAGAGTGAAAGAAAAGAATACATCACAATGATACTTCGCTGCACAGAATAAGTTGCTACATTCATGCTATTTAATCTTAAAAATGAATTACCAACCTACAGTATAAAAAAGATAATAAATTACAACTATTAATTATTCTTTAATTAACAGTAATTAAGTATTCTCGGTAACTAAATAAATAGCATTCTTGTGTATCTCCTATATCGGGTGTCTTGGCAATCTATGGCGCACATGCCGGATTTGGTATGCAGCACAATTCTAAGGGGCACTCTACAGTTTGTCAATTTTTGAGTGGTTGAAAGTTGATATTTTTGGAGCTTGTTGAACTAACATCCTCAAATTTATGGAAAGTAAGCTTTACGGAATTATGAAAAAATCTGGAACATAACTTACAATAAATCGATATCAATTCTAAATTGTTGGGTATCATTACTGAAGAGATTTAAGTGTTAGAAGAAAATTGAATATACTATATGGTTTCTGTTTTTGGCTCTACATATCTGTGTGAACAATTTTTTTCTCTTATGAAAAATGATTTGAGTCTGCATAAAAATTGTTTAATAATTGAATGTTCCCAATAGTGTCAAACTGAAAGTCACAAATTATATCCCTGATATTGAGATATTAAGTAGAGCTTTACAGGGACAAGTTTTGCATTGAAATTTTAATTTTTTACTTAACTACTTTACATGAATCTTTATACTTTATGTTGTTTATTTCTTATTTTTATAAATATGTTTAAAAGACACAGATAATATGTACAATCTTAATTTTTAATGTTAAAGGAATAGCTATATTTTATATTGTTATAAATGATACATAATTAATAGATAGTAAAACTTTTGATCCGTATTCTTGACTTCTATTCCCTAACTATGCATGCATTGCAGCAGGAACCAAATTTTTTCAAATATTTTCTACTGTGTGGAACCTTGAATCTTTCTGGTAGATTGGTTTGGCACACAACAACTACAAGGTTGTCGATTCTTTTCCCAATCATTTAAGCTTTTTCTAGCATAAATAATTTGAATTATAATTTCATATCATGTGTAATCAGTTTAATGAAGTTTTCTATTCATTCTAAACTTTATTATTATTCAACAATTATGGTACATTTAATTCTAAATTTATTTATAACATTTTGTGCATGGGTGTGTTTCAACTGTTTGAATCATTGATTACCAAAACTAAAAATGAAAAAAAGTTTTGGCTAGAAATAAAAAAAAGAGGTATGCAAACAAGCCAGCTTCAAATATAAATTTCTTCAAGCATAATATATAATATATATACATATATATGATGCAACATTTGTAAGTTTACCTTTTATCTAATTCAATTCATCAAAACTCATTCAAAATTATATATACATACAGAAGCTAAGAAAATAATTGGCCAAATTGCCATGAACAGAAAAGCAAAAAAAATATATATATGCGAGGGTTGGGGCAAAAGTCATGGCAACTATTTTTTTTCTTGAAGATACCAGTCCTGTTGGAAAATGTGACATATAGAGACAAAAGGACAAGGTGTTAGCTACATGTGTGGACAATCAATAGCACTGAAATATTTTAACACACTAATTTATTACGGTGGTATATACAGGGTAATATGGTCTTCAAGGTACAAAAGAATGACAACACAGTACATCCACCGTGCTACTGTACGATATGGTAAGGTATTATTTCCAAGGGCATCCACTAATTCACCGTGACATTCCATTGCATTTTTCCCTTGGAGAAAGGCTATTTTGATATAAGAACGCTGCTCAGCACGGGTTACTTCCATCACATGACACTCACCAACGGACTGATTTCCCAGCCCTCGCTGCGCTACTACCAGCTATCACTGAGCCATCTGTTCTTTTGTAAACACACTATGCCAGCAGAACTTCCACGCGACACATATATGTTTGTGATCCATTCACATATATACCAGAAAAAAAATAGTTGCCATGACTTATGCACCCAACCCTCATATATTTTTCAAAAAATATGCATCAGGAAATAACTTAGTCAAATGGTAGGAAACGCACTTTCAGTCAGGGGTTAACATGAGTTTTGCAAAATTAAGTACCACTCTCTTATTAGATTTTCATTTGCATATTTTGATGTACAAATTCATAATCTATAGACCTGAATCCATTGTTTCAAGCTCTAAAATGAAAAAGAATAACAATCAAACACCACGGTACATAATTCTAGACCTGACAACTGTCAAATAACTAAATTTTTTAAAGAGCACAAAAGTAGCATTAAGGATCACAATACCTATCAGGTATTGCTTGCATCTAGGAACATTTAAAGAGCATTATGTATAACAGACTCTATTTATTCACAAACAAGATCCTCTCCATGACATCTCTATTAAAAAAGGACTTATAAATCGGCCATTTAACTAATCTTTGTTTTTCAAATCCTTCTTTAGGTACTAGCATGAAACCTGCCATTTCTACATATACACATTTAAGATTTTTTTTTCTTTTTTAACAATTCTACCGGTTATACTTTTTATACTCATAAGTATATGTGTGTTTGTACGAAGTATACAAATTCATTTCAATCACGTTATGATCAGTTTAAGTAGAATATTTCACTTTGTGATTAGAACTAAGTATTGAGGAAGACATAATTAAAATATTCAGTAATTCATAACATTATTTCATAAAAGCAAATAGGAAGAGATGCTGAAAATAAAATATTTAAAAACTGTCCACAATACTTTATACTAAAATTGAATTTTTCAAACGAAACTTACCAACATTTTACAAATATTTGCAAAGTGCGTTTACTATGGTTACTATAACAACACAATGGCATGGAAGACATCTGTTGCCAGATCATTACAAATAAAATACGATGTAAGAAAAATACATTTCTTTCACACACATTAAAATTTTGAGCAGGAATTCTTCGTTTCAGAATTAATCTCGCAACAAAACAATTTTACAGTCTATTGGCGTCGGACTTCGTAAATTTATCCATAGTCAAGAGACAAGGATTACATCCAAACCAATTCCATACAATATATACTTTTTATAGATATTCATTCCACAAAAAGTTTACTAAAAATGCACAATACACTTTTTGCTGCTGATGTGAAAATCTACAAAAAATGAATGACAATATGGTGAACGAATGAATGTAAATTAATAGTACTGGGAATGTAGTTTCACTTCACCGAGACTCAAAATTGCAAGACTCCTCACCAATAGCTCTCGTGCTGCTTCGAAGTACGAAGTTAATAAACAATAGATCAATGATCAAGAATATGATAATGCCTGATTTTTGCAAAGAAGGAAGACGAGGCTTTTGGTTTTTGTAACAATTTAGAAATTTTGTATTCTAGTATATTATTCTGACATGAAAATATGTACATATTATGATGTACAGCAGTTGTCACTAACAATGCCATATCGTCTATATGTATTGATTTAATGTTATTTAACGTTATGCTTTGAAGAAAACATGAGCTAATAGAGCCTAAACTTCTAATTTTAAGCTATTGGAAGTAACGAAGAGTGGGGGCACTATCTGAGCGGTTACCTCACTCTTCAAGCTTTCATAAGAGAAGTACAGTGAATGAGTGTGTGGATATTAACGTCGCACTGTTCAGCTACACGAAGGCTTTTGGCGACGGGCCTCGTAATTGTGAACCATGGTCAAGTGACGTGGACGACACCTGAACTGGCACCCCCTGCTCCGAACTACCACACCACGCCAATGGGAGGACGTTTCAGCTCTCGACAGATTTAACGTGCATCTCTGCCCTACACGGTGAGTCTTTTGTGGTACTGGGCTCGAACTCATGGCATGCCTGCGATGATCCGATACCTTGACCACTGGGCTACTGCAGCCCTAAGAGAAGTACAGAATCTGAACTTTGATAGATCTGTTGTTGTTACTTATGCCAGCTGCTCGATAGTAACATCAGATCAAGGTGCACGAAATTCTTCGCAGCGAAGAGCCGGATTTTCACTCCTGTCGTTAGCCTTAGCTTTGACCACCATGCAGGTGACAGTACGATTTTTCTCGGTCCCCCTCCCCAATTTTGAGGGAGAATACCCTGGGGGGTCAGGGACCTCCCACCTCTCTTTCCTTTCCACCAACCTCACGAGAGGACTTGCGGCTCTACTGCTATTTAGAGTACTCCCATGCTGCAAAGGCACTATACATTTACAAACATCCATGCCTTCTCTGGGATTTGAACCTAGGCCCTACGGCACCGCAGTCAGCATCACTAACCACTATACCGAATGGGTGGCTTGACAGATCTAAAGTTCGCTAGTCCTTCTAAGTGATAGGTCCTTCGTGGACTTGAACCCACAACACAACAAAAACAATGCCAGCCATGAAATCCCGAAATGATCACTAGGTTACTGTGGCCATGCAGTTATATGGAAGCCAGGGGTAAAATATGATTTGATTTGATTTTTAATTAATACTGCATAACTCAAGAGCTATTGGTGAAGGACCTAAATATTTTGTAACGCAGTCAAGTGACGAGGGTGACACCTGAGCTGTTACCCCATTCTCTAATCTTCCACCAACCGCCATTGTGATGACTTTGAGCCTTGACAGATTTAACAGCATCAGCTCCTCTACACAGCAAGTCTTCAGGGACACCAGGACTTGAACCCACAACTTGACAGTAACAAAGCTAGCTGCGATTTTAGATTTTAAGACCATAACCACCTGGTTACGGCGGCCATAACGGGAGGCTGAAAACAGTGCCCATGTACGTGAGCTTCCGTAATCTTCAATCCGTACTCAATGTTAAGACTACCGGATGGATGGTATAGTTGGTTTGTCGTTGGCCTTTTGCACCTAAGGTTGCAGGTTCGACCTCGGCCCTAGTCGGTGGATTTTCATGATGCAGAAAATCGACAGCGTCTATGTCATATGATTATGCGGCGTATAAAAAAGCTCCCTTGAGTACCTGTTTGGCTTGATTCTTGTGACAGCATGCCGATGAATGCACGATTCGACAACGTCAGCCACAAGTTCGCTGCCATCTTGGGTTAAGTTTTAATGGAGATAAAGTCAATTAATTGACTTGTGTGAGTTAACCTTTAGGAAGAGACTGCATCGATATTTCAGTCAAATAAATCTTAAATGTTATTGAAAATATACTTTTTGTTCATTTTTTTTTCGTGTTATTTGTAATTGATAAATGCATGATTTTAATTTTTAAGTACGACACAACCATAAAATTAAATGTTTTTTTTTTAAATTTTAGATTATAATTCTTTTTAACTACACACCTGTTACCAAAGTCACAAGACATAATGTTAAGAAAATTGAGAGAGTTATTTTATAGAATAATTATTACAGAAAGAAGTAATTCTTCTAAAAATCATTGCATTTAGCTAATAAACAAAAAATTATATTAACTAACAACTAATAGAAGAATCTTATGACTAGATTTGAAATCAACGTGCTATTACTACTACAAATTTCAAAATTTAGAAAAAGAGAAAAATAAAATTAATACGTTTTTTATGGAAAATTTGGGCAGGAAATGAAATGAATGTAGGAATGAATGGCAGGATGAATGTAGGCAGGAATGAATTTATTGTAGAATGTGTACCCATTACAATCTTTCTCGTTCTATATTAAATTTAAACAGTATTTAACAATTATTGGAAGATTGATGACATTTGGAATTGGACTGCTTATTATTTTTGAAACAAGCCCACTTTTTACCATTACACATTTTTTTTTACACGAGCACTCTTTAAATCCTTGTCCAGTACCGCAAGCTGGAGCTGTTGCAACAGATCGAATCGTTGTGTCAATATTTGGAACTTATTTAATTGAAATTAATTCTCGCAGATATATACCGAGTGAGTGAATATTAACATCGCATAGTTCAGCTACACGAAGGCTTTTGGAGACGGACCTCGTAATTTTGAACCATGGTCAAGTGGCGAGAACGACACCTGACCTTTTATCGATTGCTGGGAACAAAAAACAGTAAAAAATAAGTTATTGAATAAATAATTAGCATAAATTAATGAAATAAATTATTAATAACTAAATAATAATTAATAATAAATTGTTAAATATTGTTTAACATTAACTAATAAATAAGTTTTTTACGTACTATGTATATAGGATTATAATCAATCGGAAAAAAATATCAAGGGGGGGCCGGACTCGCGGACCCCCACCCCCTAGTGTGAGCCACTGAAAATAACATTATAATAATTATTCACAAATAGCTATCATTAATTAAAAATATTTAAAAAATTTTAAGTGCATAATTTAAATTATACACTTTTAGTATTAAAAATAAGTAGCAAATAAAAAAAATATGAATAAGTTTAGTAAAAATAAAAAATATTTTTAAGCGCTGCGTATAAGATTTGAAGGTCGTCACTTAGCTACCCTTGATTGAAAGCAAACGGATAAAGGAAGTCAGGGACATTGCCTTTCCCACGAACCTATAGGCAGGTTTGATGACGTCACAAATTATATCCTCTTTCAACCAACGATGACGGGAAGAGGGTTCTGAATTGAATGATACCAGGATTTCCCCCCCGCGCTGAAATGCACCACTGATTGGAGTCAATGTTATCGAAGGCTGAAGACCAGCAAACAGAGCTAGATCATTGGCCGGATAATAGTTGCCAGTTTGGGCGAAATAAATGGAAGATGAGCGCGAAAATGTTTTTTTTTTTTTTTTTTTTTTTAAGGTTGTCTTCTCCAAATGTATTAAACTGAACGTTTAGCAAATTTTTAGACAGAAAAATGTCACAATTTTCATGAAAATTTGCAACATTGTATAATTCATACATTCCTGTTTATATAATATAACATTTTTAAGAGGTCTCAGGGATGTTAACTTTCTCTAGAGGGCTGAAAATATAAACAATACTCAAATATCTATAACTCTTTGAAATTAAAATTAAATAATTCGAATCTTTTACACATTATTTATAAGGGAATGGGACTTCAGAAAAGTATAAAATATTTAAAATATAACCATAATTTATAAAAAATTATAACATATGAAAATAAAAAACATTTCTATATATAAGAAATATTAATTAAGTTTTACGTTGGGCATGTTATTTTCTAAAAAAAAAAAAATAGTTGTTCACCATTCTTATATCATGCTCCTTTTGATTTTGTCGATTTTCGGGAACAAAACACAGTAAAAAACTAATTATTGAATAAATAATTAGCATTAATTAATAAAATTAATCATTAATAACAAATACTTAATTAAATTTTACGTACTCTATACTTAGAATTATAATCAATCGGAAAAAAAATCAAGGGCTTTGGGGAGGGGGTCCGGCCCCCCCCCCCCCTTGTGTGCGCCACTGCCACCATGTCTTCTTAAAAGTATGTCAATAAAACATTTTAAAACTGTAAAGTAAAAGCTGCGTATGTATAGAATTTCACACTTCCTGCGAATATTTTTCTCTCTGTGATATCCGAGAGAAAACAATATCGCATTTTTATTTAGAAATCATCATTTTGAATCACGCACCTATCTTTTCTCTGATGGAAAACTGGTTTTTGAACGAGACCTCCTGACCACGAACCTCAAAATCCTACCAAGAGTATCTTACGGTTATCTAGATTGGCATGGGGTGTGGAAGTTAGGAAAGGGGGTGTTGGATCAAGTATCGGCCTCATCCCTTGACCCTAGCTCAAAATTACGAGATTCATCGCCAGAAGCCCTCGTGTTGCTTTAAGCGAGACGTTAATAAACATTCTCATTCACACTCATTTTGCCTCTATCTCTACTTCTAATTTAAAACAACGTAACAATGAAAAATCAATATACTGCCGTAAAAGTGTTTTTCGAAAAGCATACATCGTTTGAAACTGGTTTAATTGTGCTAAAGTAATAATGGTGGGGTTTTTTCCAGCCTATATAAGCCACGCGAGGGTCTTTAGGGAAATCAAAACATCAGCCCGTGATTCCTTGACCTGAGAAGCTGGTTGCTCTGTCGAAATGCTATCTTGGCATCCTCTACTGCTCTTTTCCTTCCTATCAAATGATGAGTAAGTATGTAACAGAGAATTTTGATTTAATAAATATCTTCAATAAGATCAGCTTCAAGGTAGGTTTGGATAGTAAAAGTGTAATAAAAGTAAATACAAGCACATTTTTTATCACATTCCAACATCAAATATAAACTTAAAAAGTCGGGAATTTGTGTGTATTTTATATCTTTACCCACTGTATTCTTTAAATTTAAAATATTTTCCACTCCCAAGTCTATGCTGAGAAGGCATTAAATCATACATTTAGTCAGTGGCGTTACGGGGGAGGGCAAAGGTTATGGTTTTGCAATCTTGTGTAAGATCTGGCTCGGAGCCCAAACCTAACTTTGCAGGGGGGGGGGGGGGCCTTTATGTTCTCCGTTACGCCCCTGCATTTAATAATAAAAATCGTAAAAAGTGAATTAAATATATATTAATAAAACTGGTTTTTCTGCCAAATTGATTTCAGTTATATCCCTTGAAGGTATCCGACTACGTTCGGAACCATGATTTTGCAAAAGCGTATAAATGGATAATACTTATGATATTTAGAGTCACTTAGATTAGAAAATGTATATAAAATTGTTTTAAGAATAGTATTACAATAAAAAATTATTTAAGTACAATATTTTGATAAAAAATGAACAAAGAATGATCCATTTTCAAAATATTCTCCTTTTGTGAAAAATGCTTCTATTATATATAACAATATTTTGCCTGTATATAGCTCAGACCTCTGTACAGAGGCTCAACTAGAATTTTTGAAATATATAACTTAGAACTGGGTTTATCCATGTTTTACAACAGAGGGGAGAAATTTTAAGAAAAAAACGCCGATAATTATATTTCAATTGGTTGTAACTCTGAAAATAATATGACTTGTTCACAAATCCTAGTTCAGACTCTATGGAGAAGTCTTTACTTTATATAAGCACACACAAAATATCATTATTATGGAAGCATTTTTTTATAAAAGGAGAACATTTTGAAAAAAAGGTTATTCTAAGTTAATTTTTTGCCAAAATTTTTTTTTTAAAAATACTTTTTTTTTTTTTTTGTCAAAATGTTCTTAAAACAATTTTATACATATATTCTAATCTAAGTGACACTAAATATGAAAATTATCCATTTATGCGCTTTTTTAAAATCACGGTTCCGAACGTAGTCGGATACCTTAAGACCCAGCCAGTACGTTCAAGCTGGAACCCTCCACATTCCTAGGTTAAAGGGGGGGGGGGGGGCAAAATTTTTTTTTTTAAATAATTTTTTTGAGTGTCATTGGGGTTAGTATAGTATTGATAAGGAATATAATGTAATATTTTAACATAAAATTACTTCGAGTCTTAAAGGGATAAGAATATCTAACTCGCACATTCGAGTGAGCTGGGTCTTAAGGTATCCTACTACGTTCGGGACGGTGATTTTGCAAAAGCGTATAAATGGATAATATTTGTGATATTTAGTGTCACTTAGATTAGAAAACATTTTTAAAATTGTTTTAAGAATATTATTACAATAAAAAATTATTTAAGTACAATATTTTGACAAAAATTGAACATAGAGTGACCCCTTTTCAAAACATTCTCCTTTTATGAAAAATGCTTCTATTATAATAATATTTTGCCTGTATATAGCTCAGACCTCTGTACAGAGGCTGAACTAGAATTTTTGAAACAAATAACTTAGAAGTGGATTTATCCATATTTTACTACAACAGAGGGGAGAAATTTTAAGAAAAAAACGTCGATAATTATTTTAATTGGTGGTAACTCTGAAAATAATGTGAATTTTTCAAAAATCCTAGTTGAGACTCTCTGGAGAAGTCTTTACTTTATCTAATCACACACACACAACATATTATTATTATAGAAGCATTTTTTATAAAAGGAGAACGTTTTGAAAAAGATTATTCTAAGTTACTTGTTTGCCAAAATATTGTTTTTAAATAAATTATTTTTGTCATAATGTCCTTAAAACAATTTTATACATGTATTCTAATCTAAGTGACACAAATATCATGAAAATTATCCATTTAAGCTCTTTTTTAAAATCACGTTTCCGAACGTAGTCGGATACCTTAAATGGTTATATGAATTTACTCAGCTTAAAACGAGGACAGAACTTTTTCCTAAGAAGTTCATGAATCCCTTATTCAACTTCGAGATTGCTTATGATCAAATGACGCGTTTTTTTTTTCCCCAAGAGCAATATGGATCAACATTGCCCTTAGAAATTCTTGATTATTTAAAGAAATGAAGAAAAAAATCCATAAAAATCACCAAATCTAAAGATGAAAATATGTCTCAAGAATGAAAACGCAAAATAAAAAGTGAATTTTTATGCAACAGTAAACAATGTTCCTCGTCTTAAAAGTTTTAGGAATAACATCTGTCAGAACAAAAGTTTTATATAGTTTGAGTGAGAGCAGGAAATATATTGCATAATTTGTAAAAAAATGAAAATAATAATAATAAAAATAAATAAATAATGTTATAGCAATTGAGGGATTTAATTGAAAGAGGAAATGGTATACTTACCTCGAAGCGGTTGTCATTGCGAACAAGAGAATTAGAGAAAAACATTCGGAATCTGCGAATCAATGTTAGCATGGAAACTCATTGAGTTGCGCTTGGGGTCTCCATGGGTATTGAAAATATCGTGACAACAAATTGTTGGGACGATCTATTGATTTCTCAAAATAAATAACCGCTCTGTAATTTCAAATTGTGCCTTTGAATGATAATTTTTCGGGAAACTACAAACTAAAATGACAAAAAAGCATCTGATTTGGATTTGAACTTGAAAAAAGAACTTATTTGGATTTAAGACGTAGACTCTTTTTTTTTCCCTCACATGAATATTCATAATATCAGGGTAGTTTTTAAAACATATTTTACACCCACCAAACATTGTATTTATCAAAGCGAAAAGGGGGGGGGAAGAAACGGTACATAAGATTTTTCACAGAACAAGGCAATTACAGTGACCAAAAGTGAAATTTGACTTCACAGTAATGAAATTATTATTTTTTTTCCCAACTTTTTGCAAATTGTTCATTTAAAAAATAGTATTCCTCTTAAATAATCTATTACAGAGCATCAGTGGCGCACACAGAAATATTTCAAGGAAAGGGGGGGGGGGGCCACGGTCGAAAGGCCACCGTGCTCGTATCATACTCCATCAATACGCCGCCCAACATAATCCTTTGATTTTGTCGATTTTCGGAAGCAAAACACAGTAAAAAATTAATTATTGAATAAATAATTAGCATTAATTAATAAAATTAATTATAAAAACAAGTACTTTGTTAAATTTTACGTACTATATACGTTGTGGGGAGTCCGGATCCGGGCCCCTCCTCCTTGTGTGCGCCACTGCAGAGCATGTATATTCGAGAAAAAAATAAATAAAAGCCTCCTTATAATATATACAATTGATTTTTGGCATCAACTACATTATATTACTAGCTCAGTACTGGAAAAAAAGTCTTGTATGGTCATTCTCAAAATTTAAGTTACAATTATTTTTGTAATGAAAAATTGTGCTTTTATTGGAAAATAATATGAAATAAATAATATTTCTAAAACTTTAATCTGAGTATGTATATTAATTTTAATAATACCTTTTAACCACTATTAATGAATAAGAAGTAAGAATTAATAAAAAGTACTGTGATTTGATTAAATGAAAAATGGGAAACTCGTACTTCTTAGCATACATAACTCTATGCTTTAATAATTATTACCAAATGATGCGGCTACAAAATTTTTAGAAATTTCAGCTGAATTTTTTTATTCACTCCTCTTACAATTAAATTTTCGAATTTTTCTTACTTCAGGAATGTTTTTCTTATGCAGAAAATCACAGCAATCCAGTTATTAACAATTTGGAAAACCAAACTTTATTCCTGATTCCAATAAATATTTTGTGTATGTTTCAGTGTTAATAATGACTGTGACTCCTATAGAAGCATTAGATGCCTTCTTTTACATCATTTATCGCCACCAACTGCCATCAAACACTAAAATTTTTTGGTTTGGCAGGAATTACCCTTTAGGCACCTTTGAAAGGTTGTGTTTCATCTTCAACATTAACCATTCTTAGGAACCAAATACAAATTAATAAATATACGGAAAAACATTAATAATATTTGTACTTAATAAAGGATAAAAACATAAAAGTTCTGATTTAATTATTTTATGTTGAATTGTAAGAATATATAACTAAGTAATTGTAGGCTTTCGTAAACGAGACAAGTTCGTGAGATAATTGTTTAACTTTCACGGAAATATAAGAATCTAATTTTAAGTTACGAATATAAAGCTAAAGTAGGGGGGAAAAAATATTTTAAAAAGTATGTATTTTATTTAAAATAAAAGCATAATTTTTTTTTTAATTATTACTTTTGTAAAAACACAACATGGAACTTATCTATTTAATAACGAAAAATTGATGAAAAGTAAATAATTTAATAAATTAAATTCTTTTTTTTATTTTAGTTTTAAATGAAAATAGCAATCAGAAATTACAGAAGAGAGCTATATCCGTTTTCAAATATACTATAAAAGAAACGTCATTGTTGTTTAGAGTAATGATGGGAAAACATTTTGGACCAAAAAGAAGAAAAAACTTTTTCAGTCCAAATAGTTTTTTATTAAAAGACGCAGTTGACTAAACAAATTGCGTACTTAAATAATTATTGAATGCTAAAATACGTTGCGCGCTAAATAAACAACTTTTTTTCCCCCTGTATTTTATAACTTAAATAAATATACAAGCAAATCGAGATATATTTAAATACTTTTACGCGTATTTATTAATATCCGTTTTATGCACTTTCCGAATATTTGAATCAGTTTCTATATCAATTTTTATATTAATATTTTATGTAAGCAAAATACACTTAAATTGAACAATTGTTTTAAAATATGCTGTATATCATAGTTTACCCATCACATGATACATAGGGCCAGTAGCGCACACAGGAATTTTTCAAGGGGAGAGGAGCCGGGGTTGAAAGTTCACCATTCTTGTATCATGCTATTTTTGATTTTGTTGATTTTCAGGAACAAAACACAGTAAAAAAACTAATTATTGAATAAATAATTGGCATTAATTAATAAAATTAATCATTAATAACAAATATTTAATTAAATTTTACGTATTATATACATAGAATTATAACCATTCGGAAAAAAATCAAGGGCTTTGGGGGGGGGGCCGGCGCCCCCCCCCCCCCCCCCTTGTTTGCGCCACTGCATAGGGCTCTCTTTATTTTATGTTTATGTTTTAGTCTCGCATTTTACTTCTAAATAGAAAATGGTAATATTTAATCGCAATAAAAAAAAAATTAAATTTAGAAAACAAAGAACTATTTTCCTGACAAACTCAAATCATTTTTAATCTGCAAAATAAAGAACTCATTAACCCAATTTAGACCTTCAAAAGAGAAGAAAAAAATCTCCCCGGCGGGGAATCGAACCCCGGTCTCCCGCGTGACAGGCGGGGATACTGACCACTATACTACCGAGGACTCGGTAGAAGAAGGTAGTTTTTATAATAAAAATTGCGATATAAAGAGCTTTTTTTTTTTTTTTCTTTTCTTTTCTTTTTATGATTGAAATTTTGTAAGTCAAAAGATCTTTTTCGATGAATCGTTGAAAAATTTGTCAATGCTTCAGGCTGCCGACATTCATTTTCTTTCACGTAATTTTATTTTGTTTGATCATCTTTTCGAATTATGACATTGTGAATTAGCAGTTTTAGAACGCTAATTATTTTTCTCTCACATTTTATCAGGGGGCAAAATTTTTCTGACTTTTCTCACTTAGATAAGTGTTTGTCCAACAGCAACATTTAATGAATCGTGGAAAGATAATACAATCAAAACCTGTTTCTTCGTATTTGAGGTAATGTTTTCATGTTGTGCGTTTTAAATGATTCTGATTTTCTCAGGCGATCTTATAATTTCATGTCATATATCTTATTCAGTTTCTAGAAAAATGAGTAGATTTTAATAAAAGAAAATTTAATTAAATTTTTTAAGTTGCAATTGCTACAGAAAATATTTTGCAATCAATTTTAAATACTCACTAAAAAATTACATGTCTTACTCCTCAAAAGTACACTTATTCGATAATGATCATATCATTTTTAACACACTTTATAGTTTATATATTTCGCTAAAATTTGATCGGGCAAACCACTCCACTCCTATAAGCAGTGGCGTACACAGACCTCTCCTATGTAGAAGAGGGGGGGGGGGGGTACATTCTAAAAAATACGTAGATGAAAGCAGCAAATTGGTGATAGGTAAAAATTGAAAATTTGTTGGTCTACTGGGGGGGAGGGGATTGAATCCCCTAACCCTCCTCTTATGTACGCCACTGCTTGTAAGTATTTTTGATTCTTTGATTAAGAAGAATAAAAAATTTTTGTTTTAACATCCACTATTGCTTTGATTTGAATTATCTCTTGTGTTATTATTTACTGTTTTATTGATTTCCAAATGTTCTTTATAATATATAGAAGATTTAGTTACATGATTTTTGTTCATTGTATGAGTTATTTTGAATAATCCGCACTTTCATTATCTATGATTCGGATATCTTATTACTTCTATTGCCCCCATTAATGAGGCTTTACTTTATCTGGTTTTAACAGGAAGCTCTACAATACAAACAAAAGAATTATAAGAATTACATAAAGTGAAGGAAAACGAAAAATAAAAATTATGACGTCACTCTGGCTTTTTATTAAAAAGGCAGCGACAAATTATAAATGGTGTGTGTGTGTGTGTAATTTTAAAGATCTAAAAAAAAAGTGCAATTTACATATAAATGCGCTTTGTACTACGCTATCTACTGCAAAACAAACAAAAAATACTTACGTATAAAAATATATGCCAAGTATAGCATTTTCTTACGTATTTAGATATTTGAAGTAGAGGGTTTTATAAGTAATCAGAGAGGGATATATATTATACAGTTTGGCAAAGTAAATTCTTTTTCTTCCAGAAATTAATTTCAACCTAGCATAGAGAGGAGTTACGTGCCTCCGAATTTACATACGTCAAGTTGCAAGAGTTGGAGTAGTAAGAAATATAATTCATATAACTCAAAAAATAAACCATGTTCCCACAATGTGTAACACAAATATTTTATACAGATATTATTCTTTTTAGATAATTTTAGGCATAATTTTTTCTAGTCTTGATTAATGAATTTACAGTATGTGTATAATTTTCAAAATATCGATGAATAAAGAATACTATTAAAATAAAATATATATAAAAAAATCTCTCTCTCTCTCTCTATAAATGGATGTTTGTATTTTTGAAATCGCATCACTCCAACACCGTTCAACCAATGACTATGAAAATTGGCATGTATATGTATTTTTTTTTTTGTGGAGAATGTTTTTGTGCTACCCTCTTTGTTCCAGCTCCCCACCAGGTGGCGCTACAGCATATCAACCTCTGCATCGTTCAATCAATTGCCAAGTTGCCAACAGGGACGCCAAAACTGATGTCAACTTGGCTCTATCGCCAATATTTCGCTATGTTTTTTCTATTGAATCGTCATTATAATGTAAGGAACGTCGTTGCTTGCGAATACTACAAACTTAACATAGAATAAATACAGCAGAAAGTGTAATATTAATGTATTACACATCCAGATACAAATTATTTACACTATTTTTAACGTTCATTACACAAAATGTGTAACAATGTGTTACTTTTGCTGAGCAGAGATCAGTTTAGGAAGGTGTTTTCAAAAATCGACCCACAAGAGAGTTACGGGGAGTTATAAATAAAAAAAAAATCCTTTTTATTGGCTACAACCTTTAGCATTTTTATTAGCTATTAATTTAACAAATAAGGGTTTTTTGTTCAATTGAGATATGCAAAAAGCTTTTCTTTTTCGTTTAATTTGCAATTCACGTAAAATTAACTCATTAAAAACTTCTTTATCCTTCTGTCTGTATTGTTTAATTTTTTAATTCACCCGTGTGAAGAACGGGTATACCAGCTAGTAGTACATAATAAAGAATGAATAAAGATATATATATATAATAAAAAAAATTGTATTCTACTCAAAATACTAATTTTTTTTATAGAAACAGCCCTTTTTTTCAAACATCTTTTAATAAAAATATTTTTTTAAAAAAATAATTAATTGTTTTAAAATATTTGAAGGAAATTATTTCTGAGAAAATTATATAAGCACACAAGAAACATTTAAATCAATAAAACACATTAAATGTTATCTCTATATAAATATAATAATGATACATCTTATTCTTCAATGGCATCTCCATTACTTGAAGAAAATTTTAGATACGTCCCACAGGTGAATTTCTTAAATTTTGAGTTTTCACAAAAGCAAAGTTCTTATAATTTCCTTTGTTTTCTGAAATCTCTTTGAATTTGAACGAGAATTATATAGAAAGTGAAATTTTGTGGTCTTATGAAGACCAGATTTCCAAACACTGATGCATATTCAAAATATTGACTTATTCAGATTTAAGTGCTAAAAAAAATGTAAAGTAGAAATAATAATAATTTAACACTAGATTGCCCAAAAAAAGTCATTTTGACTGCTTTTTAATTTCAAACAGAGAAACAGTTACCTATGTAATGCACAATTTCTTAGAATTTTTTAGAATATATTTTTTGCCAAGTGAAGTAAAATTTTTTTTATTGTTAATATTTACTAATAACTTGTTATGTGATTGAAAATAATATAAAAAATATTAAAAGTTAATTTTAAACAAATTTTTTACACATTAATCATTCTTTCACAATGCAGTTATTTTGACTGCTTTTGTTCAATATAGGTACGTACTAAGTTTCAGTCTTTCTAGTGTTAAGATTGTGTGGAGTCAACAGAATATCGCGGCATTTGTGATGTAAATACAGCATTGCTTCAATTATTTTTATTACCGTTACTCCCAGTTTTATTCATGAGAAAGCAAAACTTGTTTATGAAGTAATTAATCATATTATTCGTGCAATAAAATAGTTTCTCGTAAAATAAGGCATTTTATAAATGTCTATATAGATGCACTTCCCCTTTATATATCTCCAGATCTTTGTTGTAATTTTCCCGCACTGAAAATGAGTACTTGTGGCGCTATTTACATGTACTATGTTACCGAGAGAGAGAAACTAACGGCAAAAATCTCTGGAAGTAAGAATACTACTATTTTTGATAAATAAAAAGACATTCAAGGCAACTTTTTTTTTGTATATTATTTCACCAACATTACTTTATACTTCTACATTCGAATGCTTTTGCGTTATATTTGCATGTCTCAACATCCTCTTATAAGAGGATGTGTGTGTGTGTGTTGAGACATGATAGTAGTTCCAATGACAGTATACCATCATTGGAATTTGACGTTTGTATCATACCTTTCCATCTTGGTGTTGCTATTTCAATGATCAGCAATTGTGAAACATTGTGCTAACAACAAAGTTACTTATTTTATTTGAGTCAGGAGTATATTGTTCAAAAATATAAATTCTGAAGAATTAAGAATGGCAAAATATTTCTACAGACAAGTTTAATTTTTTAAATAGCAATACACTGAAACCGGTTGAGTAACCCTCACTTCTTCTGGTCTAATGTTAATCATCAATTTTACATTTTTAATGCAAGTTTTTGTTGTTGTTGGGGGGGGGGATTGAATTGTACAGAGAAAAGATGTTCGAAAGCTTTCTGGTTCAGGACTTTTACATTAGTTATCAATAAGTTTTAAGTTGAAAACCCGAGCATATTCTTTAGCTTAATTAGGAAATGATGGTCATATTTGCATGCACGTCGTTAAGTTTGACGAGCTTTTAAAATACTTATCCGTTATACAAAACACTTTTTTCCCTCTTCATTGTTTTTACTAAAAATTCTTATTACAATCATCGTAGTGCAGTATTTTCTTCATTCTTATAATCACTGTAGCCGAGTGATCACGGTTGCAAACTCGAGATCGGTGTTTTTACGAAAGCTCAAGTGAGTGTTTATTAATATCGCAATATACAGCAATGAGAGGGCTATTGGCGACTGTCATCGTAATTTTGAACCCTGGTCAAGTGATGAAGACGAGACTTGAACTGGTACATCCCTCACCTAACTACCATGCCAACGGGGGAACTTGGAGACTTGGCAAATTTAACATGAATCATCCCCTCTTCACGGCGGATGTTTAGTAGCAACAGGACTTGTGAATTCATGATACGTCGGCCACGATTTTGTACATTGGTGCTGAGGTTTGGAAAGTAGGATGTTGGCTTGTGGTTGCCAACTTCGACACTCGACCGTGGTTTAAAATTATTAGGTTTGTAGCTTATAGCCTTGATGTTGCTTCGAAAAGCGACCCTAATAAATTATAATTCATTGCATCACATTTACATATCAAACTCTATTTTTCTTTTAATGAATGTAACTTTAATATCTATAGACAAGCATAAATTAGTGTCTTTTTTGTGCTAATTCCATTATGATGTTTCAAGTTGTATTGACTTGTTGGAGAATTTATTTTAATTTTTATCGGTTTAATTAGCATCTCAAAATTCATTGTTTTCTCTATATTTTATAAACTCTCAAATTTTTGGCAACACATTGTGCTGTATTAGTTTGTGTGTCTACAAAGTTTTATCCCAGTTTGTATAAAAGAAGTAGATACCAGTTTTTTTTAAACTAATTTAATTGCATTTTAGTAAATCAAAATATAGTATTGTTTGCATTTGAGTTATTGAAAAATTTATTTATATCATTCGATTCAAAGTATCCGTGTTTATCCAGCAATTCAAACTCAATATTTTATCTATCATATTTTATAAATTGAACGTGTTGCACAATAATAACTTCTAGCTTGAAATAAATCGTGTTTAGTCTTACTTTTGTATCATATAACGTGGAATTTGCGCATTTAACCCTCCAAAATTTGTACTTTCCCGAGCTGTGAATATTATCAGTGGCACATAACGGAGTATATTAGCCCCTCCCTCCCTGTAAAGTCAGGTTTTGCCTTTAATATTTTATAAATTGGTTAAATACGTACTAGGTGTCAGTCAGGCTTTGGGCTTCCTAGCAACCCCCCCCCCCCTCCTCCGCAATTTCGTTACTCCAATCAATATTATGTTAAAGCCCACATTTTTTAAAAAAATTTTTTTAACAGTTTTCAGCGAGAAAAAATCCTCACAATCTCTTAGATCAGGGGTGGCGAACCTTTTTGGATCAACGTGCCAGTTTTTCCTTTAAGAAATGTTTAATGAGGTATAGACGTGCCGTCAAATAATTTTGATTTGTGATTATTGAGAAAATAATAAAACTATATATATAAATACTAACAACTTAAAACTCTTTATTTATAATTAAAAAAAATACATTTTACACTGTATAGTAGTAAATGTTTCATTTATACGTGTAATTCAAATTAAAGTAACATTAGTGTGAATTCTGTTGTGGCAGATTAGAGGACAAATAACTTGTATTAGCTGAGATTATATGTTACTTTTAGCATAATGCAAGCTGAACTGGAGTCATCTGACAAACGGTTTCTAAATGAGTTTTTAATGTTATTCATCTCTGAAAATAATGACTCGCAGGCATAAGTAGAAGAAAATATGGTTAAAATAGCATGATCCATCAGTTTCTTCAAACAGCTAAATGTATCTGGAATCGAATTCCATGTTTCCAAAATTTCATTACTCGCATTTTTACTTATATTGCTTGTTTTAATCTTTCTGTTTTAATCAATTCCAACTTTCTCCTTTTTTTCAACAAATTTTTGAATCCATATCGAACTAGATTGGATATCAATCACACACAGTTGCATTTCAAATTTTTCAATTTTCAACAAATCGAATTGGGACAAATTCAGTTTATAAATGAAGTCACACATCAGGGTATATAAAAAAAACTTGAGAGTTTACGATAATTCTTTGAACTGAGAAAATCTCTTGGAAAACTGCGACCGATGATTTGGGTTTGTTTGTAATTCTTCATATTGAACTTTGTTATTTTGAATTAAAATGCAAACCGTTTCGATCGGTGGCGTGCCCAAAATATTGTGTTGCGTGCCATCAATGGCACGCGTGCCATTGGTTCGCCATCCCTGGACTATGCTATGCGTAGACAAACTTTGCATCATAAGTAATTGTATTCCACGACGTAACTAAGACAAGACAATAGTAAACGAGTGTGCTCCGCACAATGACCGATCACTCGCGTTTGTTTGTTATACTTCATAGTAAACTTTGTTATTTTGAAATAAAATGCAAATAATTGGGATCACTAGCGTGCCCAAAATATTGAGTCGAGTGCCATGAATGGCATGCGTGCCAATGGTTCGCCATCCCTGTTTTAGATGATTCAATGAGATACAAAGTCGTTGGCAACCTTGAAGTTGTCAGTCTGAAGTGGAGGTGGTTCGATGGTTACAAGTGGTTTAGAAAGTGGTATTATGGTTGCGGAAACAATTCCAAACTAGAGGTACTCTCACCTGAATGTCCAAGGTTGCCAAAAAGTGAGAACACCTGCACAGAATCGTTAATTGGAATTAAATGCACATCTCTATAAGCAGATAACGGCTACAGAGCTTTCTCATGGCCGTGCACAGATGCATTTAGAAAAATAATTTCCGAGCAAATCGTATACAGACGTCTAGTAGAGAGGGCGTTTACACCCACCGTCCAGTGGTGTGTCTCTTCTGAACATATTGCTCAGAAGGACCCGTCATGGAACCGGACACACACCGGAATGGGTGTATGTTTCTTTCCACTGATGAGTTCTAGATTCATCTCACTAAGTCTATCTGGAAAGATGTTCTGGAATTATGTTCATTAAAGTTCCGTTATGGTAGGAAGTTTCCATTCTCGATGTATTGTGTTGCCTTCATAAAAATTTACTGCTTTATTTAGATGCTTAAATTTCTCTGGCTTAGTTATGTAGTTTAATTTTTTTACCTGGTATTTGACATTGATAACTTAGTTTTAGTATTATTCTTCTAGTATTACAATTATTATATATCTTCAGTATTTGTGAAATCTTTTTCGCACACTATTTTCTCTTCCTTATATTTCAGTGGAAAATATAAGGGAAGGTTAGCTAGCCTTAAAATTATGTTTAACCCTACAATGTGTATAGTGGCGTAACGGAGAATAGTAGGTCCCCCTGCAAAGTCGGGTTTTGTGCCCCAAGCCGGAGCTTATAAAGGGTACGTACTTGACGTCAGTCTCAGACTTTGGGCCCCCTACAACCCTGCCCCCCTGCAGTGTGGGATTGTACGCTACGCCACTGAATGTGTACCTTACAATGTAATACAATCTTATACTCTGTTTCACCTCAAGTTGGCAGCGTTGGGAAAGGTAAGGAGTGTAACAATCCGCTTGAAAAAGTAGTTCCAACTAGTTTTGGAATTTAAATCAAAGCAAATGCACAGAAAATTGTTAAAAAGTATCATGTATTATAGAAATTGTGGGTTTAAAGATATATTTTATCACATCTTAAAAGCATTTCTTCTTTAATACCTGTGAACGAATACAGTTGAAAACAACAACTTGACTTTTGGCTGACAACAACAACATTTGTCTGAAAAAACCGGTTTTCAAGATTACATTCTTCCAAAGTATTCGCACCAAATCAACGCCATTTGCTTTGCGACTTGATAGTTAATTAATCAATATTTTTAAACATATTGAAATGCAAACCCTTAAATATCTCGATTAAATAAAAGGCTTATACTATTATCAAAAAACCTCATACAATTTTAAAGAACAAATTTTTCAAGAGCATTTTTTTTTCTGCTCGCCAAATATGGAGAATTTTATTTGTTATAGTCACACCCTTCTCCTAGAGTAACCCCGTAGCGGCTGTAAATTGGTCATCGTACCCTTCACAGCGCTGCCAACTTAAGGTGAAACGGAGTATAGTTCCTAAGGCTAAGAGTTTGCTATTATAATTCCGAGGCTATCTTATTTTTGACTTATTTTGTTTTGTTATACTTCTGTTTATTGCTTTGCGTTATTAGATTTATGGCAATTTAGTATATGAATATATATAGGTGTGTGCACACAATTACACTTCTGATTTTAAATAACTACTATTAAAAACAGCTCAAAATATGATAGAAAATGGTTGCAGATGACAATCGTTAATTCTTTGGGGGCTGATAGTAACATTTGCCAATTTGTCGTCTGCGACCGACGAATTCAAAAGTATAAAGTTTTAGTTAAAAAGGAAGGGTGTTGTGGAGAAGTTAATACATAATTGTTGCAGATGAGATTAATATGCATTAAAAATAATAACTATAACGTAAAGTGTTTGTACTAAGAATATTGATCATACAAAATTAATAAGTAATACGAATTAAATCAATCATAACATTGTTTAAAAATATCGTTTTTGTGTTTATAAATTTTGTTACTTATGGAATGAATTTTTGACCATTGTGGCGGTGTGATATCTATATGAACTAGTACCAACATCACGCGAAGACAGTCGTTTTGGCGTGATTGGTTACGTACTTGCGTTCGGAACGGAAGGTACCCAGAACGAACCTTCATCATATATATTTGGATATCACTGTTATTACAAACAAATATGATTAAACATTATTAACAAAGAGCCCACACAGAGAGCATACGAATAAAATATCCGATCATCTCACACAGTAGATCAATCAGGTGTTGTTTCGCGGAAGTGAATCAGCTGAAGTGGAAAGCGCGAAAAAAAGTTTTCACGTTCAAACCCACAATAACTTTAAGACAGTGCTTCTCAAACTTTCGATACTGGCGCCCCCCTTTTCAATCACAATTTTTATCGCGCCCCTCCTTATACATTAATAAATTACTGAATGCAATAATAATGCACTTTGACGCTAAAGCTACAATACACGATCTTAATTATAAACCGTACAAATTAATAACATAAGTATTAAATTTTGTATATGTTACTTTTAAGCAAAAAAAAAAATAAGTAATAGGATAATTATGATGTTATTTTTCCTTTCTCTAATTTTTAAATTGAAACATATTGCAAAATGCGGTGGCTGCTTAAAAGACAAAATATAGATATCAGCTAAATATAGAAAAAGAACTCAGAGGGTCAATTTCTAAAAAACTTTGCTCTGCAAGACAAGCCCATGGAAGTCGCTAATACTTATTAACTTGTTCTTAATTTAGTATATTAATAAGATAAGTATTAAATTTTTTATATATGTTACTCTTAAGTAATATATATTTTAAGTAAATTACTT